>JABXWE010008884.1:0-47374 GCA_014611495.1 Limonius californicus | reverse complement strand
AGGAATTTCTCGAAGTACAAAATTAACCTATAAATATTGAAGGGTGAACAATTTATGTGTATGAATATAATATAAATATAAAGTTTACCTTCTACGACTGACCCTTGTCGGAAGTTTCAATGATAATTTAAACAATTTTATTTAAATATTATTATTTTGCCTTTGGAAGCTTTGGATTTGAATAACTACTTAATTAATTGAAAAACTGTTTAAGTAGCATCATCTAAACCATTGATTAATAATTGACTGACTAATTTACACACTGGAAAATCACATAATAGTTTAGAAACAATTGAGACAGTAGACAGATGACAATGATCGACAATTAACATTTATTTGTATAACCAACTGTCCATTTCCATTAATTATAATAAATTACATAATTAATAATCTTTGACATCCTAATGAAGCAGAAGTTTTATTAATTTACTTCAATACAACAAAGTACTTCAGTAACACGAAATGGCCTCCAAACTCGCAGACTTAAATGCTCACGAATTCTTGTTTGTGAAAGATTAATATATAAATTATGTTGACTAAAATCCCCATACTCAGCATGAAACATCAATTAAATACGTATAAGTGTCATTAAATATTTAAATACTACGTCAAATTAGATTAAAGCTCGTTTGAAAAATGCTACAATGGATAACAACTAAGAATACTTCTTAAGTTCTTGCTTTAAATTTTGGCTGGGAGAAACTTATTTAAATATAAAGTCAATAGTTAGATTCAAAGAATGAATTCACTCCAGCATGTTTGGGTTACCGAGAACATGAATGGAGCATGTTTAACATCTGTCTATCGGAATGTATTCACTCCGTTACTCAAACCCAACAAAATATTCATCTTACTAAAGTCCTATTGGAAAATTATTCTAATAAATTTTACGCTGAATATAACCAAAATGCATGTCCAATATATAAAAAAAATTAATATTCTTGCATGCAATAGACTAGGAACGGCAGGCCGAAGATAAAAAGTAATAAGCTTTTATTTACGATAACCAAAATAACTACATGATACTGCATAATTTTCAGGTAGCTGTTCTTTATTTTAATAATTGCTTTTGATCTTAACGCGTAGCTAAGGTTAAGCGTTATTTATTCGTCTGTAAATTAAAATTAAATTATTATCGGGGATCCAATGATTTTATGATTTACTGCCACATTATTCGAGATGAGTAATGATTAAATCATTATGTCCATTTGAACAACAAAAGGTGATTAACCAGAGGAAGTGCTCATTTATGGTTATACTGTTTGTATAAAAGAGTAGGAAATATGCCATTTCATTATGTTCATTAGGATTGGGATATCTACGAAGTAATTAGCTCAATGCCAGTATTATTCTTCTCTATGATAATATTTTATCAGACACTAACAAACACATCAGCTTTATCATTTAGAAACGTTGACAACAATCAACAATGCCGAATTATATTAATTTATTTATTTACAGACGTAGTTAAGCCTTTGAAAGCAGTTTTAATGTGTTTCCTGTTTGCGGAATAATTCTACGATGTAATAAATAAAAATCGGCTGAAATCAGTTAAGGTTATGTGGTTTATTATTATATTTATTATTATATTAGCTCAAAGATCTGTTTAATCTTCTTTCATTTTCCTAGAATGAGGGAAGTTTAAAATTGTAGGTTAGCGTTTGTCAAATGATGTCTCTTGGAAATCTGGAACCTCCTGATATGAAACTAAATGTTTCGCCAGAAAATTAGAAATAAATAATAAATAAAAATTTACTGAATATACAATTATACAAGCTTTTCAGAGATGTTTTCAATAATAACATTAATTTTCCTGGGATCTATGTAACTGGAAAAATTAAGTAAAACAAAACTTTTAGCGATTCAAAAGCAAATGAAACTTCGGATGAAGTAAATTGACGTCAGCAAAAAATGATAAAATGAGGAAATAATTAGGTTCGTGTAGTACGCCGTACTAACAGTGGTTACTAAACTCACATTACGTACAGACCATTTTAAATGGGCCATTGTGAATAACTTCCTTATTTTATTGAATAGAAGGAAACCATTACAACATAAATTGCAGATTATTAGGAACGCTATGTTATCGTGACAACAAAACTATGATGTTTTTTAGCATAAAATGTTTTTATAGATTTTTTTGAGATTTCTTAATATTAAAAAGTAAAAAATCTAAATATTTATATTATCTATAGGAAACACCATCAATACTCATTATTTATTACTTGGAAGAATATATCTGGCCGAGGGTCTGTGTGTATATGTATGTGTGGTCGTCGATATCTCCGCAATAACTGGTCCGATTATAATGAAATTTAACATCTAGAGGGTTATTAAATGTTAAGAGAGGGAACTTTTGGAATAAATCTAGAACCGGAAGGTTTGGTCTTCGGCTGCATATTTTTTGGAGAAGCTTAGCTACAGCATGCGGTATAATAAAGGGCTTTGATACAAATCGAATGGTTTTTAGCTGAACTGTCTAGCCTAAAATCTAAGGCTGCTACAATATTTTGATTACACGACTTTAACTCCCATTAACTCGATTCAATTGATTTAAACTGTAATGTATTGTCAATGTAAACACATTTTCGAAACTTGTAAGTGCTGTAACATGCTTATTTACGAAATAAAAATATAAAACTTAGACTTCATCATAAAGCTATTTGTATGTGCATTTAGAAAACAGAGTAAATCATATCTGAAGTTGATATCATTTCCGGTGTCCCAGAAGTGATACCAACTCTGGAAACATATTTATATTAGGCATAAGGTTTACACGTAACATTGCTTCTATTCTATATTAGTGTAAACTCGAAACTATGAAAATATCTGCTTGCTTCTATGTTAAAAAAAACTGAATATCGAGATTCAAGTCATCTCTTCGGGCTTATGCCGTGTCATCGTAGGATTGATACAAGCTGACCTTTCGCTACACGTCAGGTAGCATTATTATTACGCTTTGCAACGTTCAGCGAAACTTCAGCTGCAATCAATCCTACGACGACAAGGTATAAGCCCGAAGAGATGACTTCAGTAGGGACAAACAGCGGAAGCCTGAAAGTTCACATATATTGAGATCATTACTAGTATCGGAAAGCCTACACGAATTGTTTCGCCTATTTTACAAATTTAAATTTGATTGTAAGTAAACAAGTATATTTATTATAGGAGCTGCTGATTGTTAGTATTATGTCGATCTTATACATCTCGCTCTTTGTAGTGAACAGCTAAATGTCACGCAAGAACACTAGAAGTAATGTAAGTATATTAGTAATAATTTAATGAAAATTTTACCCCCTAAAGTTTGATGAGCAGATCAAAGTCAACTAGATTTAAGTAAAATAAATCAAATTTAGGTCAAATAAGAAAAGAAAGCATATAACACGTACTTTTACGAGTTGAATCAAAACAATTTAATACAATACAATAATATTAAGTAACACAAATCATGAAGTAATTTGGTATGGTTATTTATAGTAAATGCTTCACATATCTGTATATAATTTTGATAGGACGAATCATTTGCAGAGGTTGTCAAATGTTTTTTGTTGGCTATTATTTAAGTTACTGATATCAGTAATAGCTTAAATTAAATAAAAACAAACAGCGAACAATAAAGTTTAACTCACTGACAGACCAAAGAGATTAACTGTAACTAGCAACAAGTTGACAAACAGCGGTGCCAATCTCGAGGTATCTATTACAACCTACTCTAATTATTTTTCAATCGTGTTTGTATTTAATTTCATCGATAGGTTGCAGTTTTAAGGTGCTACGGGCAGAAGTGTTCGCTATAAGGTATATTATAAGCTAGACTTTTCTGGTCAAGACTTGATTTAGAATGCGTGCGTTTAGTTGATCTAAGTAGATCATTAGAAAATTTATACGCTTTTTGATAAGTGCACATTAATAGCCGTCTTAAAACGGCGGTCACTGGAAATGGCACCATAAAAATCTCGGCACGGAATAGGAGTTATCGAATAGCGGATCTTTGTGGCTTTATATGCGAGTCATACAATTGCAAAAAACACATAATGATCAAAAACTAACACTCTGAACGACTCGTGCGACACGCGAAGCTCTCATAATGTAATTGCCCTATTACAGCATGGGGGGTGCGAACGCGTAACAACTCGCTGTTACGCCGCACTCAAATGCTAATCTAATACCGCACCGCGTCCTGCTTTGTAGACGTGAATTCAAAACACCCTAATAAAAATGGATATTTTTCTTTGAGTATAAATGCCATTTAATTATGCCACTTTTATTTCTACGTTTATGGAACGGGCTATTTTTCGCGCGCACGCCGCGTACGGCTTTTCTTGGAATCAAGTTGGCTAAATTATTATGTTAAAACCGCGGTACAGTTACATAGAAGAGCAGTTTACTCTGAGGTGTTGAAATTGCCGTTGACACGAGACAAAACATGCTGGCCCGAATTTACTCTGCGAAACGATTATCTTAAATTGGTAATTTCCTTCTTTATGTAGTATGTTTTAGTTTGATATATCAAATACAATATCATCAACAAAATGTTGGAGAAAGGTTGTCTATGGAATATAAACTCTTAACTTGAGCTATAGTGTTATAATAGTTCGTACTACTATTTACAGATTATTAAAGTTTAGTTCAGTTATAATAATATACATATAATTTAATATTTGCTGGAATTATGGTCTTGTTTAGGTTTCAACAGTAGCTTGCAACCGGTGAAAGTAAGTTTTTGTATTGCTTAAACAACCTGGATGTCTAGCTATCACTACCTTTTTGTTCCATGTTTAAAAATTAATAATAGGCAATCTAAATAAAGGTGATAACGATAGCTAAATAGGTAAATACAGTAAAAAGTTATCCGTCTTTTTCACCTTAAACATAAGAGGTAGACTATGAAAAAGAAGAATCTGTAAGATTTTGCAGATCAAATATAAAACGGCTAAAACACATATGTATTAATAAGCTAAAACTAACTGTACTTTGATAACTATTAAATAAGGATAATAAGTATTATAACTAGTACCTATAGATTAAGTAAAATCATTTATTTTGTTTTCCATGGCCAAACTTTATCGGAAATTTTATTGTCAACAGACAAGTACATTATCCCAATATGATTACATTATACTGCTAGAAAATGTCATAAACCCAAAATACAGAACATTACATTTTCTTATCGGTCGAAGTGATAGGTTAGCTATAAATACTTGCAATTTTAATGCAGATCAACAAAATAAGTTCATTAATTTTCTTGTAAATTAGCGCTACAAAATGAGAGATGAATTATTACTAACGACATGTAAAAAATTGAAATATTGTGAAATCAAACGTTACATTGATTATAAATAAACAGCATACAATTTTGAAATTGCACTTAAATGGAAACAAATAAAAACACTTGCATAATAATTATGCAACCGATCGTATTTCGGAGGGCACGTAAAACCGTAGGTCCCGGTTGACAATCGTACGTCGAACAGAAAAGAGAACCACATGGATGGTTCTCTTTTTTGTTCGACGGGTTAGGCTAGCTTCCTGCACAACGTACGTGAAAAAAGAGATTACGAACCTTCTCTATTGTAGGTAATTAACAGACCATTGGCGTACACACAGAAGAAGAAGAAGGAAGAAAAAGAGTAAATATTATAAATGTTGACAATAAAAGGCTGTCAACGATGATAATGATGCATGATGACTTAAAATAACGTTGCACATTTCCCAATAAGCTGTATTAGGCCTGTATGAGACGGCACAGAATTTTGTACAAAATTTTGTTCAAACATTTGTTACAAGTGTTTTTATAAAATTCTGTGCCGTGTCATACAGCAATATTTTGTATACAATTCTGCAGCTCGTGCCCTAAAGTCTACAGAATTTTGTTCAGAAACAACGTCAAATCGATACGCAAACGAGCACTTTCTAGTGGCCATCAATGATCACAGAGGGCAAAGACGTAAATGTTTTACTACGTGTATCACCTAAAATATCTCAACGGTATCCAGTCTACACAAACTTAATATAACTTATAAATAAAAAAAAGAACTTCTCCGAAAACGCAAAAATAATACAAGCCACGAAAAGACAAACAACATTCGAGGTTACGTAAACAAAAGTAAACAATTATTATTAAACCTTGATAGATTTCTACCTTATCTACAGTAACATGATTATTTTAACAGTTTTTTCACAAATGTCAACTTAATTTGCACCTATTTGCGCATGCTCACATGCTGTAATATGTGTTTTGCAGAATTTTGAACAAAATTTTGTACAAAATTCTGTGCATGTCAAATAGCCCTAAGTCTTTAATTTTTAGGCCCCAGAACCCTAAATTGTTAGTGTATAAACAAGGATGTTACGTATTTCTCAATTTTTTGGTTGTTTCAGTATCTGCCACCGCCAAAACTATTACTGTTTTCAAATAGAGAATCTCTGAACATAAATCTGGTAAGCTAAAATCAGTCAAAGTCTTGTTTATTAAAAATTACTCAAAACCATAATCTTCTGGTCAATAACATAAAACTTATATTTGCAGGAATGAAAGCATATTCTTCTTTTTAAGAATTTAAATTTACACAATGCCTAATTTATTATTTTTTTGAATCATTAAGATAACAATTTTGAAATTGTATTATTATTAATGATCTCTCTGCACATAACGGTTTCGCTATTGAAAAACTCCTAGGTCGGGGTTTCTCAGTTTCTTATACATAAAATAATAGCCCATATTATTATTAATGAAGAGAAAATCACTGTGCTTTACCTATAAAATATTCCGTACAATATTCTACAACAGAGATAATAGCACAGTTCATGCTGTTTGAAGAATAGGGTTAAAAATGTTTAACTCACTTGTGTCATATATTATTTTACTACTGTATTTTAAATTGTCCTTCTGCAGATGCTGTCGGAATGTTAATATGTAGAATAGGTTTTCAATGTAAAATAAAATGTGACAATGTAAATGTTAGTAAGATATAGATATTGGCGCAGTCGGTCTGCTGACGACAAGTTGGGAACCACTGCTACTAAGAACATACATTTTAATTTAACATAAAAGTTTATACATTATGTCTCTAAGAGTATTTCTGTGTAATATGCACTGGTTATGACAGTTATTGACGAAATATACAGCTAGAAACTATCTCCATATAAGATAAGTGAGGCACTACTATACACTAGCCACTAAAATTCGATTCGCTATTGATCCTCCTTAAACCACTAAATGCTAGTTAATTACGACAAAATGCTGAATATCCAGACGTAGTAATATTATTCATAAACTAATGGTGTTTATGTTCGTAGTATTTACGTTAAGCACGTAAAACGTATTAAAACCACAATTCGTAAGAAAAACTAAGGCAACAAAGGCATTTATAAAGAAAGCCATTAAAATGGTGTGCATGCTTAGTTAAAATTAAAATCACACAGTGACCATTTTACACAAAGACGGATTTTAACAAAGCAATGGAAAATAATGGCACTAATCAGGCGTAGATCTTTATTCATAAAGTTGTATTAAAAGCGCTGCGCCAGGATTCTTAGATCGGCCCTAGATTAGAACTTACAAAATGCCCGCTGTATTTATGTTTGATATACTTGATATTCAAATTATTCTTCCTAACACGCGAACAAACTGTTAACGGGTGTTGTTCAATTCAAATGAAAGAATTTATTTAAATCCTTGTAATAATTAGCCTCGGGTAAAACAGAAAAGAATTAGGAACTAGAAAACACGGTCTGTAAAAGCGAGCCCTAATAACCACATAAATTAGTAGCTTCGAATAATTTTTGCCCAAACAACTTTATGCCGTGTGCCGCCATGCAAAATTAAAGTATTAAGGTTTCTGCTCTATTTTTAAGAACTACTTAAAGCCTTTCTTTCTTCTGTATTCAAGGTTCCATGCTTTTTCTATTCTGAATATTCCGTTCACATTAGCAAGAACTATAATTTATTTTAAAACTGAAAAATACAAATTCTTTTTATTGAATATTGGTTATATCGTTGTTTGCCAAGGCATACCTTAAAATAAGTAGAATTGGAATCATTGATTTAGTACATTGCTAAAAAAATAGTTTCAAACTATTGAAAATAGGAAAATTATTAATAGGTACGTAGCACATGACACTACCTCCCCTTTTAACTTATTAATATAAACTGTAGAATTTCCTTGTTATGTATGTGAGACTTCACGTCAGCTGTGAATAAGTAAATTGGAGTAGGTTATAAAATTACAATATCTAAACAAACAAGAAACTTAGTCACATTTAATAAACGTAAATATAAAATATTTTTTAGGTATGACCTAACGAAAAAGTTTGACAGTGTTAAATCACCTGAGCGGGGTGGTGTATTTCTGCTTATCAAACAATTGTCAAAAAAGTTCTGCATGTATATATGTAGTTTCACGAGCTGTATGAGCTGTCACTGCATCCTGTTGGAAGAATCCATTTTCAACTCGTCGTCATATAATGCAATCTTATTAGGGGGAAGACTGACGATGGTAGAGAAGGTCAAGAACTCGGGAGTCATTAGAGAACCCAAACTGACCTTCAAACGTCATCTGGAATACGTAGCAAATAGAGCCACCAGGACCTTCTACAGCTATAGGCGGATGTTTGGCAAAACATGGGACTAAAACCAAAAATTCAATTATGCATCCCTAGTGTGGTAGCATATGGCAAAAAAACATTTAGAATGGAAATACCTTAACCAAGACGCAAAGGCTGGCTTGGGCAGGCATAACCGGGGCTATGTCTCCAACAGCCGCGTTAGAAGTTCTCTTTCATATCCCTCCTCTACACCTACAAGTAGAGGCGGATGCCAGGATGAGGCATACCGGCTGAAAACAAATGGATACCGGAAACACTCAAGCCATGCTGGGGATCATACCGAAATCTTCAGACATATACACAAGAACTTCATCTTACGGATGAAGTAAGATAAAATAAGAACCTGATTTTAATTCAAAAACCGTTCGAAGTAATCATATCAACACGGTACGATTGGAACGAAGATAAGGGAATCACACATGTAAATGGATATGTCTAGTATACAGGCGGATGCAGATCACACAATGGTAGAGAACTTGGAATGTACAAAACCGGACCGGGCAATGCAATCAGCATAAACCTGGGACTCTTCGCCACAGTTTTCCAAATAGAAATTACAGCAATTCTTACCTGTGCTCAAATCATGCTGCAGAGATCCTGCAGAAATAAGAGAATTTGGATTAGGACTAATAGTCAGGGATCGCTGAAAGCGCTGTTATCACACAATTCAATTTCCAACTGGTCTTAGATTGCCACAGAAAACCTGGCGGAACCGGAGGACCACAATAAACTTTGCCTGCTTTGGGTAACAAGACATTAGGGCATAAAAGACAATGAAAAAACGGACGAGCTGTCCAGAGCTGGCTGCGCAGAACAGCTGATGGGTGAAAAACCAATCTGCAGGACTGCATTTTTTATTGCACCGCCAGGAAGAAAATTAGAAGCTGGTTAAAAAACAAACATCGAAACGAACACCCAGGCATGAGACACTCGAAATCTCTTATCGGGGGATCATCCAAAAAACGGCAGAAAAAGACCTTTCGCTTGGAAGGGAGAAAACCATGCACAAGGATTCTTACACAGCATTGCTGTATGAATAAGCAACTACACAACACAGGGCTTGCAGAAGACCCGTTGTGCAGAATCTGCAAAGAGGATGATGAAACTCTTATTGACTGTCTTTGATGCTGCGCGGGACTACTTGATCGCAGACAAATATATTTTGGGGAATTAGACTTCGAACTAGAAATCCTCATTGATAACGCTTCCATCGACGATATTTTAAAGGCACGGAACACCCGTTGCGAAGCTGAAGTAAACCGGAGCACAATAGGTCTTTCAGGTCGTTGTGGACATCTCTGTCTAGTCAGTATCGTGGAAAAATATTGGGCCAACTAATCGTCTTTGGCTCAAATCTATTCATACCAATTTTCTCCGGTTGAAGAGCTTCTTCACGGTAAAATGTAGATTTTCTGCAGACCACAATCTCATATTCTACGAGTATATACATAACCCTTCATCTGAAACCACGATACACCTGAAGAAAGTTTGTTCCAACATATCGTTGTTTAAGTTGTCTAAAAACAGACAACCAAACTCCACTCGTTTTTCATAATAAAGCAATATAAGCTCATGCACAGCAATTAAGCAACAAAGGATCGTGTGAAAATTCTTTTTCACTATCAGCTGACAAGTTTTATAAAAAACAGTCAGCTTTGCAACAGTTTCTCTAACATTCTAAAAATGTTCTTCTTTCCGCTTTGTAGCTGCCTTTTTTCCTTGTTAGCTGGTTTCTCGAAATAACTGTATGGCGAGTATAAACGCAGAGTAAATGGAATCGTAGTCGATCATCAGGTTTGGATATTACCCCTGGAAATCTTACAATTACTGAGTTATACAGTTTTATATTGGAATTTTATAACCTACCCTTACTTCCTGGTTCAGGAGTAGCGTGAAGTTAGCTCCACAAAATACACTACTTAACCGTGGAATTACGGCATAGGTACGTTTTTGCGTCCACGGCTTCATATATATTTTTTTCGTTTATCTTTACATGATCTGATGTTTTGAATAAATATTTAGTTTTATGTATATGTTTAGTATTTAAGAAAGATAATAAATGATACTCGAATGATGTCATTCCCTGCTACGGTAAATGTATATAATCTAAATAGAACTAAATAATGGATAATTTAAATAAGTTATAAGTACATATAGCCACACCATCCATAATAAAACCATTACAAATTCCACCTGCCTTACTAACATGAAACTCTTATAACATCAGTTCGTGACAGGAAACGCTATGATTTATGTTTAAAATTATTAGTTTTGTAAAAGGCAGGCTGATAAAAGATGCAATTATTTATTATCATAAATATTGTGTGCATAAATGTGTAAGTCTGTTGTAGTGGCTTCTTTACACTTAAATATTAATTTATTTTCCTGAATGAAAATTGGGTATTTTGTTATCAAAGCTTTCTGTCACGATAATGGCTTCGTTAGCTTCGATAAAGGTAGCAAAAGCTTTAAGGAAGCCACATACAAAAGGTGTGAAATCAATCTATCAACAAAGGTTCAGGTTTAACCCTTTTGTACCATATTGACGTTAATCCTGACGTTATATAGAGATTCTATTAAATTCCTTCCTTACAAACTTTTGGCACCTTTTCATTTCCTGCGTATGTTCGTTTAAAGCTACCCTTCTACTCACTAGTACAACTTATAAACTATCGGTCGTATATCAGAAACAAATTCATTTTTATATAAATACACTCCACATGTAATTCATAAATTTTTAATTAATATCGTGTATTTATTCAATTTCTGTTTATTTTTGTATTTGTTTGATGTATTCATAAATTAATAAGTTAATGACACTGTAATTATTCCACAAACAGCAATAAAATACCATCGTTTTTCTTTGGAGTAATAAAATATTTCAGAAATATCGCCTGGGTCAGGTATAAAATTTAAATCCTAAGTGAATGCACTTTTCTATACTATAGGCATAATCTCCTTACCCTAATGTGCATTGAATTGCTTTGGCTTCTTGACACTTTAATACCAAAGCCTAAAAGCCACTGTGTTCAGTCCAATTTGTTCCTTGGTTCGTTGCTATTTATCTCATATCCGATCTAAGCATATCCGGCCGTCGTTTCCACTATGCAGATTAATCCGAGTAGGAAATGAGTTTTGTTGTAGATCTTAATCCTCGAAACTGGAGCTGAGGGTGTGTGTTCGCTCAGGTGTAAAAAAATATATTGCCAACAACTTTGCTGTTGATAGGTAAATTTTTTGTGAAAAGTATATTACCCGTGCGAGCAGATGCTCAATTTAAGAATGAAGTAACCGTGAAGGTTACTAAAACAGATTAGATTGTTTATAATCCTTGGCTATTCAGTTGCGGAATTTTAAATTATTTGTTAGGTTTTTGAAGATTTATCAATTTTCTGTTTATTTTTTTGAATTAAAAAGTAAAATAATATTTTGTTTGAGCACTGCTGATGATACATAGCATTTAAGCTGTAGAAGGTTATTACTTAATTTGTAATTTGTAATTGTAAAGTAAATTCAAAGTGGCAAACACGTAAAAACTTGCCTGGCTTGTGATAACAACAACAGACTGAATAGAAATTACTGATCTACTTAATAGTAGGTATTGGTTTGTGGCAGGTGATAAGAAATTTTTTTGCACTTCTATCTTACTCTCCTTTACATAATATGTCTTTGAACCCAAATTTTTGTTATTATTCTGCGGTACTCAAACAATTTTGGGCAAAATTTTCAATTATTATTTTCTCAAATTTTAAGGGTCCCACTGCAAAAGAATTGTTTTTTCTAGTTTGTATAAATTGTAATCTACTATCGGATTTAATATTTGTACCGATTGCTATATACCCTGCGTACATAACCTTACCAATGAGAGCGAGCTTTTATTCTACCTCAGCCGTTTATTTTTCCATTCGTTTATTTTTGCGTGTGGTTTTTGATTAAAGAAGATGAAGTCATCCTAACCTTCTTTTTGCGTATACACGCAGAAACATGCGCTGTTGCCAGACTGCAGCGTTAACAAGTAATGAAGAAATAAAAAGTCATCGTTATCTTGCACTGCTATTGTCGAATTTTTTGATCAGTTAAATTGCACTGATACTTCCGGCCAAATTCCTGTAGTTTATGCACGCAAAACTTTTTGTTAACCCAATTTTGATTAATTCAAGTTTCCGTTAAGTCGGCGTGTTTCGCAATTTACATATTTTCCTTTTATTATTCGATTTGATGAACACTTTCAAAAAACTTATGTCACATGTTTTCCGAATGGTGTGTAAAATATTGTCAGTAACTGTTGATAATATCTATAAAATTTTAGAGATTGTAAAATCAGGCTTTTAGAAGTGGGCCATATTAAATGAATCATTTAGTTCTACTACAACTTTGTAAAAATTTTGTCTATACCATTAAGATACACAACAAGGGAAATATAAAAAAAATTGCGTATGAATTAAAAGGTGTAGAATATTTGGAAAGTTCAATCAGTACAACGATATTGCTGATGAATTTGACTATTTACAGTATCTCTGAAATTCTGAAAAATGAAAATGCTGTCCCTGATATTTCTGAAGAAACCTAGTATTGTGACGATACAAAAATAAGAACTATTTGTCCATAATGTTGGGATAATATTCATAAAAAAGTAAAAAAAATTGCTAAAACACAAGAGTATGAGGATTGAATACTTCTTATAACACAAATATTTAAAAATTTTGCATATTTATTTAAAGTATTCTGCTTGAAATAAGTTGAAGATTATTTTCATTCATTTCAGCTTACATTGTATATTTAAACTTAATAATACTACATAACATCTCTTTTATAAATATGCCAGTAATTGTATGTTAGACATATTAAATGTAAATCTATGGCTTTATTTATGCATAATCTATGCATCTTTGTAGAGCTTCTGTTAGGCTATTACGTTAGCGTACCTATGTGTTGTTTACTGTTGTGTACTTGGCATATTGGTGACGTACGTCCGGTTGCTCTAAAGCTGTTTTGCAATATTCGGTTAACTTTTTCACATTTTAAAGCTACCAGAAAAAGTGAATTCTGTTCTCGGAAAAAAATTATCTACAAGCCTTTGCTAATTAAATATTACATCCCATGCCAGCAAATTAACCAGTTTTTAGAAATAAACACTTATCTACAATATACAGGGTGATATAATAGTGCGATTTCGTTTCCTAATGTCTTTATTATAGCAGCTTGGAGAACATTTTAAAAACAAATGTTTTGTGTTTGATTACTGTGCATAACTTCAAATTATTGCTGACAATAGACAATGGACAACTTCTTTATTGTAAATACTACATCCTGTACATTAGTACATTTTTGGATTTCTTATCTTTTATCTTTACAACGATGTAGGGTTTTAGGTCTATCGCTAATGGTTTCGGGAACAAGTAACTTTTGCATAAATTTTGACAGTTTAACAGTTATTATCTGAAAAAGGGCATACAATTTTTCCATTCCACAGAATGTTTTTTTAGCATTAAAATCCCACTGTTGTGAGCCGGATTGGGATCTTGTGTGTGGTGGGTTGAAGACAAAATTTTTATAAATCTGCATAGTAATGCTTAGGTTTCGAACCCATGCCAGAATCGACGTTTTACCTACTCAGAAAGCGAGCGCTCTACCAACTGAGCTACCACTACAGGTTAAACATTTACAATGCCAATAATAATAAACAGTAGCGTTTCTAAACACTGCTGACAATCATTTGAAACATCCTGTATAAGATATTTAATTTCTGAACAGTATGGCACCTATATGAAAATGCGTTCGTGTAAACTGTAAAATAAATTTGAAATATTGTATGCCGAAATGAAATTAAAAAATGTAATAATATGTACAATGTATTATTTAAAATAAAGAAGTTGTATATTGTCGCACTAAAACAGAACACCCTGTACAGTTCTAAATAATTTTAGGTTATGCACTGTAATCAAACAAACTACTTTCGTATTTAAAGTTGTTATAATAAAGACATTAGGAAACAGAATTGCACTATGATGTCACCCTGTATATTTAAAGACATTTCCTTCGAGATTCTTAAAGATTATAATATTATTTGTATTGTTGTTAATACAATGTGCAGCTTTCTGACCTATAGATTGTAAACCTGGAAGCATACTTTTCAATTTACCCACCTCTTGCAGATTTTTGCAGATCGTGAACATCTTAAAATAAATTAGAAACATGTGGTTTTACTTTACCAACATAGCAAACATGTTTTAAAATTTAATTCCGTTTCCAGAAATATATGCAAGAATGCATTTTTAAACTGAAGAAATGGCGTTTATATAAAACGTAAAGTATGATCGAAAACAGACTAAAGACGAAAACGGGATCGAAACGAAGATAAAAAGAAAACATTTATGTGAACAACAATATACATTTTTTCAAAGATCTATGATTATTCCATGTTAGAGCACGTTTTTCAAAAAACCAAAAAATATATTATTTAGAACACAAATTAAAATACAAAGCTGCCGCATTTGCATATAATTAATTATTGAATATTGGAATCTAGAAAGTTATTGTTGCAAGTTCTAAAATTTACGTAGTTTCCACTGTTAACACATACCTACCCTATTTAAACAATATTAGGGAAACTCTCTATATTTGATAAATAGACAGATTAGTATCAGTTAAGTAATAAAACAGGAGTGTACAATTACTATATTACGGCTATTAAACGATACCTATTGAGTTTATGTGGTTAATAAATAATTCTGGAAGGTATTATCCTCCCTCAGAATGCTTATTACATTATTAAGAAAAAAACTTATACTTAAATTATTCAAATTACTTGGAAACTAATCGCGTTTAGCTGTCATCCAGGTAATCACATTTCTTTACTTTTTTCAATTTTATTAACAGTGTTTAACATTCAAGTTTACTTGAAACGCCACGCCCGTTTAGAATATCAAAGTGATATGCTTATACGTCGCACAGATGAGATTCATAAAGTTTACCGGTAGAATAAACTGATCTGTTTTAAAAACTGGTAGTGATTTTCAGCGAGAGCGATCCAACACAAAGGGCGCGACACTCAAATGTCAAAAGTGACGAGATTATCCCGCTACGCTCTCACTGAACCACTTTAAAGTTAATCTACTTAACGTTTTATACTGGCTCCTGACTTTACAATTTTATTTATAAGTGCCCTAACGGATACGTTAAAATTATGGTTTGCCCAACGCAGCCCGCAGACACTTGAAGATTTACATAAAAATTAATCGCTGTGTATACTAAAATATTTGCCTTATTTAAAACAAGAGATTTTTTTAGTTATATTAGTTTAATGTACTTAATACTATTTATGTTGGAAAAATAGATTACATATTTGCATTCTGTATATTTTACTTTTGTCATGGGATTTTAAACCTAACTGTTTTTATGTTAATACGAGTGCAGCCTTTTAAGTTTTTACAAACGATCACTAGGCTCTATTGAGATGTGTCATTAGTAATGACTCATTACTATTTTTGTAAAATTTGATATTTGTTATTGTGAAAACAGTGGCAGCTTAGAGATAGACCGAATAGTTTGTTTACAGTGAGCGTTTAAAAAAGCAATTTTGTGAAAAAATGGACATTTCACGTGAAGGTCTTCGTTGGATGATTTTTTACGATTTTAATAAAGACCTAGCTCAACAACAATGCATAGAATCGCTTCGTTCAACTTTTGGTAATGAAGCACCATCAGAAAAAACTGTTTAGGTGCAATTGGTTTGCAGAATTTCGTGGTGGTCGTGCGTACGTTAGTGATGAATTTTGTGAAGATCGACCAAAATCGGTTGTTATTTGAAAAAACATCGATGTAGTGCTCAAAATAATTGAAGAAGCTCAGCATGTGACTTACAGTAAGATAGAGACATTCTTAACCATATCGAAGACTGCAGTACATTCGATTTTGCATGAACATTTAGCTGTGAAAAGATCTGTTCCCGATCGATTCCGTATAATTTGACCGAAGCTCAAAAACGGTTCGTGTTAATTGGTGTAAGAAAATGCTCAACAAATTCGACCAAGAAACTGCAAAATCCGTATACAACATCGTAACAGATGACGAAACTTGCATATATTCGTATGAACCGGAAACTAAACAACAATCCACTGTTTGGGTGTTCCAAGATGAACCGAATCCCACAAAAGTTGTTCGTTCACGAAGCACTTCCAAGAAAATAATTGCTTGTTTCTTCGGCTGTACTGGATATGTTGTAACCATTTTTTTAGAATCCGAAGAACAACAATTGATAATGTAAAGGGGAAAGTCATCGAATTAATGTCTCATTGCCCGTATTCACCTGATTGATCGCCTAACGACTTCTTTGTGTTCCCAAATATCAAACAAAAAATGCGCGATTGGCGATTTTCATCACCTCAAGAAGCTGTTGAAGCCTTCAAAAATCATGTTTTTGAGATACCAATTTCAGAGGGGAAAAAATGTTTCGAGAATTGATTTGAACGCATGCAAAAGTGTATAAATCTTAAAGGTTAATATTTTGAAAAGCAATAAAACAGTTTGTTTCTAAAACATTTTTTTTTCTTTCTAGCTCTTGTAAAAACTTAAAAGGCTGCTCTCGTATGGTAATGATATGATGAAAAAGTCATCACATATTATAAAGAGATATCGCAGTTGTAACTTAAGTGTTTTTGTTCTCCACTGAGTAAATAAAAAAGTGTATTCACCTTCACAGCCGAGCATCAGAAATTAGAAATTACAATCAACCAATTTAACAATTTTATTATAATATCAATAGTAGATCTTAGTGTTGCTACTTTCATGTTTGCACAAATAAAAGATGTACATGTAAAGGTAAACATTGACAACAAACAAACAGCTTGGTTACTTCTTTTTTAAAGTATTTTCTTTTGAATTAATCCGTTAGTGGTCATCATCTTTAAGAGTTTACAATCAAGTCTGCATTTTCTGAATAAAACAATTCAAATTTAGAGATCATAAATGACCTCAAAAACATATAATGAAGTAGAGATTAAAAGAATACAGCATACCGATGATATACGATTATCCTTAACCTACGTTTGTCTCGAAGACTAATCATCGACGCTAAACAGTAGATATTATATGTAAAAAGTTATCTCAAGCTTTGTATCCAGAAGAATGGATATATTCATCGCAAGGAGGATTTTACCTATTTTTTAACAGCTAATCCCATCTTGCAAGGTTGCCATTCCTCATATTTTGTTATATCCTATCCACATCTGGTATCAAATTCAATCGTAAGATATTGTGAAGCAACAAATAAAGTCCAGGTTCGTACGCTAGCAGACGCTTAATTTAATCCAATCGATTATATTTGATGAATATACTTCGACATTTTTGTACAGAACGATCAATAAATTTTTCTATAAAACTTGACTGTGGAAAAATGCAACATGCATGTTTGCTTGAGCATACAGTTTATAACATTATCCACAATTATTTAACAGTTATTATTGTATACTTTCATTGTTACTTACAATACAAAATATTTATTTCTGAATGCATAACTCAACACCTGCAGGAATTTTCCTATAAGTTCCTTAAAATGTTCTGCACTTGTAAAGGTTGGTGCCTAAAAGATATGGATCGATTATTTTTGATAGGCTGCTTTAAGGGGGGGGGCTAGTTATCACTACTTAGGAGTTTTTGTTCCATGTCTAAAACGTTTTAATAATATGCAAATTACACAATCCAAATGTCTTTTTCTATAATAAAAGTCCGTTTCTTGAAGACACCGGATGCAGAATAAGAATTTATAAGCGTTTGCAACGATTGGAAGCGATTCAAAAGTTAAGATAGAAGTCAGTTGCAAACAGGTTAGTCCAAAATTTTAAAAATTAAGTTTTAAACTTTTGGTCAGCTTATAATCATTTATAAATTTCTATTTAATATGTATTGGGAACATGCTTTATTATAACAACACGGTGCGGTACTTACTATGTGTACCTTTTTAAACGTATGCACTTGTGGTTCTAAATACAATTTTTTATTTAGATTGCATAATGCTACTTCTTTAGAGAAGTAGCAAAAAGTCTAATGTAGTGGTAGCTAGACCCTCTTAAGGCGGCATGGGTAAGTTTATTCATTAAAGCACTTGTATAAAATTCATCCAGGTTTATGAAGCAATTTAAACCCTGACTTTTACCAGGAGCGAAAGAATTCCTAGGGGTGTTAAGTTAAGCATTTAGATGTAAATACACATACAATAAATTAATATATTTTTGTAGCTATGTGTTAAATAATTGGAGTAAATGTTATAAACTATATGACTGTAACTAAAGACACACGTTTTGTTTTCAACATCCAAGCCAACGCTTATAGAACATCTTTTAATGACGTTGTATTCTGGAACATTTCACCATATACGCGTTTGTTGTTTTAATTTTAGTATTTAGCTTATATGTGTATTTTGAAACTTTTTATAAATGGTATAGCATTACACTATTATTTTACATTTGACATAAACATTTTACCGCCGCCCCTGTACAAATTTCTATGGGTGCCTTTACAAATCATAAAAATAACAATAATTTACGTAGTGTTTACACACCTAATTCTGTAATTTTTTATGACATATGCATTATAAATTATTCCTTAAAATATAATAAACAACGATAATACATATGATAAACATGATCAATCATTTGTTATTATTTATCTAGCTATTCTTGTTGCAATTTCGTTTTACCAAAATATTATTCTACGATCTTCGAGTGCTAATAAAATTACATAATAGAAGTTGTTTACAATTAATATTTAATGGAAACATACCACGTGAATCACATTCGTAATCCTATAAACGAAATTTTTAGGTAATCAAATTGCGGTAATTAAATAAAAAACATATAATACCTAGAAGTTAGCCTTTGTGAAATTTTTAGAAATTCTTTTCAAGTAGAAGCAAATTAAATTAATTAAAATGAGGCATGAAACCATGTTTTCTTATCGCATATTGTAATAATGTATTATTAATAATAATTACCCATAAAAACTAAACATCCTTTTCCTTCCTTGTTCGTTAGGTAACATTTTTAAGCTTAATATGCTGATAAAATACTTTTATTAGTGTTTATATGATTATTCAGTGTACTAAATGCTTTTTCTATGATACTTACTAGCACCAGTATTTTATCATCACTTGATACACACCTGTGTACATTGCTATAAGCTAAATAGTAACGATAATTACTATTACTTCAAAATTTGTTACAAAAATGTGTTTCAACTAATGTCAAGTAATGCCCTTCAACATAGAATGTAAATTTTCAAAAAGTATTTTTGTGTTTTTGTATTGTAACAGTTTAATTGGGAAGCAATCAGAATTGAATAAGAATAATATAGAAAGTAGATGTTAATACTATGAGTTTTTTACGTTCGGATTTTAACTATAGAATACAATCCATTGTTAAGTCCAGTAACACTTCAATAGCGATAATATACGATTGTGTTTAGTTTTGGATTTTTTGACTTAATTAAATAGATTTAAATTGATTACTGTTAGTTGTTAGAAAGCAAGAATTTCTGTAGCAGAGTTTATGTACCCTTGTAGTAAACTTAATTTGTTGTTAGTACCGATAAACCTATTTAAATAAATTAAACGTACAAAAAGTAGCAATCATTAACAGTTTTCCAAGTATTGTATAAATACCTATCAAAACGGTTCTTTTTGTTCAAATATTGACCATGTAATGAACAGTTACAGCCGATAATACAAACCAAATAGAAATCAGATCGTTTCATCATTTATTCACAATTCGATTACGGTTGTTCGCGTTCAAATACAATAATTTAGATCAACACGAGCAAAAGACTACGATTACATCTGTAAATATTTGATCAGGTTATAATGGGATGTCATATCACGCAAAAGTAACCTTAAACGCAACCTACAAATAAAGATTTTATTGAGTTTACCGGGAAATGTTTTTCAAGCAAACTGTTTAAATGTGGATGTCAGGCTACATTGTACCCTCGAAACGCGGCAAATCAATACTTTAGGTAATTCGGCATTCTCTCTAACTATTTAATGGCCGTTAGATATAGCTGTGTAAAAAAATTTGAAACCTTTTAATTGGAGCATGTATTGTACAACTAACAATAGTGCGGTTCTGGGTTATTATCTAAATTGTTAAGGTACATTTAATTGCCTCCAGTTGCGCAAGTGGTCACACATGTTGCTACAAATATTAGGAAAAGGTATAAATAGCGTACGCTTAAAAACCATAGCTTCAATTAGTGAAATCGTATGCTATAATGCCCTGCAATAAATAACGGGAATAGTGAAGAAATGGCTTTATTAAAACAGCCATTACGCAGTAAAACTTACCAAACAAAAATAAAAAGTTAATGACCGAAACCTAAGGACTTGAAACTGCAATTTTCCTCTCATATAATTGGAGAAGTGAAAAGGAATGCCAAAACTGTAACATTAAAAAGACTTATTTTCGTAATCCGATGACCAAAATTAGTGTATAATTAAACAAAAAATAACGATCTTTTTCCACCCGGAAGATCTCGTAAACCGTAACAGCTAGCTATACGTTGATTATACAATTATATTCATATGACAAACGCCAAGAGAAATTGTTACAGTTATTAAAATTATTTCTTTGTTTCGTCAACGCAAGTGGTTACTTTTAAAACCCACGGCTGAATTAAGATTCTCTAAGCGGAAGACAATATAATGCACATCGCTCTTAATTTTTAGGTACCTATTTGTTATAACACGCACATCTAGAACAAATTGTGTGCTGTTGTGTTTCGTTAATCTGTAATTTATGAAATAATTACGTTACAAAAGGAATCAGGGGCGCATTTAAAATTATTATTGTGAATAGTCCAACAATATTAATTAGGTAAGTAAAATTTACAATATCTATTGTTAGTTACTTTTACGTGAGAAATTAATATTAGCTATAGGTAATTAAAATGAATCCAATGTTGGAATTGAAAATCCTGTACAGCAACATGAATAGGATAATAGGTAATATTCAAACTATAAAGACATCAAGCAGCAGATCTTTTCTTAAAAATTCGGTCTTGTGAAGTTTGCAGTAGTATTACACAATGTTACGTATGAATATTCAAAAAAGTAATAAAATTTTATATACATCTTAAACAATAGGTCCCCTAAGAGGAAGCTATACAATTAATGGGCGTTCTTTTTGAGAAGTTTACTGCTTAAGAAGTATATAAAACTCAAGAACATCTTTCTTAATAATAATTTGTGAAGTAAAATATCCTGATGTGGCATTGCCAAAATATGCTACTGTATAACTAATAAATTTATCAGTTTTGGTAACATCAATCCACTAGAAGATAAATCTACATCATGTTTGTCCCATTAATAGTTTGTACTTGTATTTTTTCCTTTCATTCAGCTTCCGAATAAAAATATACTACTCAAAAATGAATAGGGATATTGTAATATAAAATATATATGTTTGTATTTCGCGGCTAATGGTCGTCTAATATTGATAATTAGAGCAAGCGATAATGTTTGATGTTAAAAAACAAAAAACAATCGAATCCAGTTGCAATTGTTTAACCGTATTAGTGTCAAGTCGAGCTTGTGTTTGATTGAATAATCTTTCCTGTCTTCTTAAGATCCTTTTTGTTTATTGTTTTTTTATTTGTGTGTTACATTTGTGTTCTCAATAATAAACAACTATATACAGCAATCATTTAACAATAGAACAACGAAATTTAGCCGTTGCTATGCACCAAAGAGAAGATCGCCAGATCGGCATTGCTGATATGTTGGGAACCACACAGAACGTAAGTGCTCCTGAATATCACAGGAAATCGAGTCTCCGACCAAACTGTAAGAAATCGATTGTTTGAGATAGGACTAACCTCATACCGCCCCTTGAGATGCCCTGCAAGAACTGTCGCTCAACCAAGACACCGGATGGAATAGTCAAGACGTAGGCTTCAAGAAGCGACACTTTGAGAGGATATATTGTTTCCGGACGAGTCCAGATATTGTCTCAGCAACGATAGCTGGCGTCAAAGAATATATCGTGCTGAAGGATATCGTACCTTACCTCAGTATACCTAATCAGTCGTTGCCTTTGGTGGTGGTGGTCTTATGGTATCGGATGGAATATCTTTAGGGTGGCGTACTAACCTCCATTATTATTATTATTATTATTATTATTGGATGGGCTTTGGCCTTTATATGCCTTCCGTCACTTCGACTATTAATGGTACTTTTGTAAATTATGACCCCTTTCTTTGTTAGAGAAGTTGCAGGCTATTGATAAACCTTATAATTTCTCTGGACTTCGAGCCCCTTATTGCCCTAGGTGCCATGATTGCCTTTCCGAAAATTTTATGTCTGCGCCGATAGGCAGCATTGCATTCGCATAGAATGTGTCTGCCGTTTCCGCTGCCTCGTTACATAAGCGGCAGATTTGGTTCTCAGCTTTACCAACCTTAAAAAGATAGTATTTTAATGTTGTGTGGCCTGTGATTAGGCCAGTGATGGTTTTCAATTCCATCTAACTTACTGACATCCATATCTTTAATGGTACACTCACGGGTCAGCGTTATGCCCAAGAGATCATTATGGACAATGTTCTAAACCGTCGCACCTCTGCTCGCCGGGAATATTTTGTTTTTCTTGACGACAACGCAAGGTCGCATAATGCTCGGGTTGTTTTAGAGATGCTGCGAGATGAGGAAATGAACCGTCTTGCTCTGCCTCCGCTATCTCCAGACCTCAGCCCCATCGAGTTTGCATGGGACGTTTTGCAAAGGCAGCTGAATCGTCACAATCCAAAGCCTACTACTTTGTAACAGCTGAAGGATGTATTGCCGGTACTGTGGCATCAAATTCCACAAAAACATATTGATAATTGCATTGCCAGTAAGGTGCAGAGCAGTTATTACTGCCAGAGGAGGTGCGATGCGGTATTAGAATTTAACATATTTAAGTTAAGTGAAAGGAGACAATAACGATTTTCATTATAATACTGTTAAATTCTGCTTTAAACGTACGTTTGTTGTAATTTGCATAAAGACGTTATATTTTGTTGTTTCGGTAGTTTTTTATTATAAATGCAATTGGTGTTGCATTTAAGTGTCTTGCACTGCAATATCCCTATTCATTTTTGAGTAGTTTATATGAACTTATTCTGTTATACTAAAGTCACTTCAATTGTTCTAGTTTAAAAATGTATATCAACACATTTATCATTAATCTTCAAAGTGAGCTATCTACAGCTAAAGCCAGTATAGCAGATACCTATTATAACGAACATGCGCTTATAATGAACAAATTTTTAGGACTCGGTAGAAATGTACATTTCAGTACATTTCTGCCGAGTCCTAAAAATTTGTTGCATGTAAATAAATCCGTTGGAAACGAATTCCGCTACAACGAACATTCGGTTTAACCTACAACTTGTTAAATCCTTGCAAGCAGTTATGCTACGAATGATATGTATCCCAAATATGTTAAGTCTTTTTGAAAAAGTGCTTCAAATTTAAGAAATGTAGAGGTATTTAAAGTTGACAGCAGCATTGTTTGAATCTCAAGGACCAACCAGGCAAAGTTACTTTAGAAATAAACCGTCTATAGAACAATCAGCAGAAAATATGAAACTGAAGAAATTAAGCCGACAAAGTAAATTTATTGATTAGTCTGAAGATTCAAAATTATAGTTCTTGTTAATACATATGTCCATATATATAATATACGTATTATGTATTTTACATACACATGTGTGTATGCCTTTTTGTTTTGTCAATTTTTCGATATTTTTATAAATGAGTATTTTATTGAGCTTAATTCTTTAAACTGTTGATAACGAATTTCGGACATAAAAAAAAATGTTGGTCCTGTATATGTTTGACACTGTTTTGTGAAATAATTACAAACATACATGCTCGTCTTGCTGGACAAATTGTCAGGAACACTTATTTATATACATTTATTGTATATTATGCTATTATTTATATACTTTCTTTCTTTCTTTATCAATTCCTCTTTTACCTTACGGTGTCGAGGTTGCCATTCATACATTCGGGATTAATTGAAGGTGATGGGTCCCCTTTGGACTTGCATCATGATCCTCCCGCTCCCCTCAACTACATTCGCTCTATCCATTTTCACTGTTTGTGTTAATTGTGTGTATGATGTTGTGTGTATGATGTTGTGTGTGGCCTTGTTACTTCTCCTGGTCAGCCAGTGGTTAGGAGAAGCATCGTTAATTGTAACCCAACGTCAAATGGATTACCGAACTCGAAACCGACCTTAGGAATTACAGAATATTTCTGCCTATCCCAAGGTTTGAACCGAGGACTTCGCATTGCGAGCCTAGCCCTCTTACCACTGGGCTACTCGGGATTCTATTATAAATACTAATAAATATAAATTTATGTATCGTAATTTTCATATGTATTAGGCATAAATCTAACATTCTCGATTTTCCTGCGCATAAGTGGTACACTCCATGTCCTTAAGGGAAAAACGAAGCAAATAAAACATATGGTGCAATAGAGAGAAATACTCCCATATACAAGTAGAATATAAATCTATTACTACTAGGCTTTTACGACTTAAGATACTCGTTATATCTGTGAAGGGTAATAGTTGGGAAATATAATAAACGATTTACGGTTTTAAAACTTCACAAATGAACAAGAAAAATCGACAAATTCGTCGATATAAGTCGCCTGTAGAGATAGTGTTGATGCTACAACAGTTAAGGCATTACATTGTAAATTATAAACATTCTATCTGCGAGTTGCAAAAATAGATTTTTATTAAAGATATATTGTTTATTTTCTTTGAGAATGAGTTTACAAATCAGTGGATTTTACACGAAATTTATTCAATTATACTTCAAGTTATAAAAGTTTTTAATTCATTTGTATTTATTTTCAATTAAAAAACTTTCTCTTCCTACTTAACAAATCTTAACAATGTACGTATAAATATGAAATTACCCACATTCCGTGTAAGATTGCATGCTAAAGTACAGGATTAGCTGATTTTTCTAGCTTTTCCGTATTTACGTTTTGCCTCATTTTTGTAGTAATACTATAGAGAAAATCCTAACGGTACCATCAAATACATTATACTGGGACACTAAATTGGATTTTTTGACCTAATCTATCATTTACGTATTCATAATTTCACCAAGGAAACGGTGGTCAGATCAATACATAATATGTTGAAACAGACCAAACGGCCTAAATCTGGTGATAAGAAGATAAATCTGGTGATAAGAAGAAGAAAGTTTTACCCGCGAAAACTTTTGGGAATAGCTTCTAATTTGCTTAAACATTTAGATTTTAATGTTATCTAGCTTTTTAAACCCATTCAACATAGCATGATATTAACTATAGATTTTTGGTTTAAGCAAATACTTAACCAAGACGTTAATATTTTTTTAAATGATGTAATTACACGAGCAGATGCTAAAGTTTAGTTTAAATTAAATTTCATATCTGTATCCTTGAAGAAGCTAATACAATGATCTAATAGTTATTAAAGAACTAATTTTACGGTTATTAATGCACCGTTTGGAACGTTATTAAATTTAATGAGATTTTTTTACAAGCAAGGCGTTTGCTTTTCATAAGTTCCGCATTAATTTGATTATGTAGAGATTGTAAACGTAATTTGTTTTGAATTTTGAAACACAGGCCTCGAGTGTTTTATAGTGAATCTTTATACGAAAACTGTTGGGAGATAATGTTTAATTAAAATATTCTAAATTTAAGCTAATACCAAGTTGCAATATCGCTACTAACATACTTTTATCGAATGGAATTTCTTATAAAAGAGGAAAGCCATTAAGTACGTTATTAATTGAAATTGTTTATCTTTATTGACGTAAAATGAATAGTATTCATGTAAAAAGCGTTGAAAGTTTTGTTCCGAATGCTAACTCCAACAAACAATTAAGTAGGAACATCATTCATTCAGAATTAATTGAGCGTTGTCTTGATGAGTTATTAAGCAATAATTTCTGAATTATATTAAACAACAGTTTCTGTGCAAATACACACAAGGTGTTCAGGAAGTTCTGAGAACATGGCAACAAATTCAATTGTGAGACTCTGTGAAAGATTGCCTTAATAGCAGCTACTTCGTTGTTTTCATACATACCTAAATTTGTATCGTGGCAAAACTATTATATTCTATTATAAACTGTGTGAAATATTAGCATTTTTATTACACTCAATAAAGGTGCTGTTATAATAATTATCAAGTTGTCTGGAGTTAATTTAGGATTATTTTTATACATTATTGTGCGAGCTATTTCCCAGACTTGGTGTCATTTGAAGCGATTCGTTGCAAGTTTATTACTTATTGTGTGTTGAAAAAGACTGTAATTACTTGTTCCGTATCGCGTTATTATATAATTTTAGATTACATTGTGAAGCTGTCCAATTTAGTTAATATCCTCAGTACTACTTTAGTTTTTCAAAGCCTCGGACGTCATTTGCTGGATACTTAACCGACTTTAACGTTTTCTTTGAATTGAGTTTAAACTCAAATTAGTCAGCTTAGTTTCTTGATATATATTTATATTACATAGTAGCAGATGATTGCTATCACGATATTACGATTTTACATTAATACCTACTATCTTGAATTCTATTCAAGTTAGAAAGGAAACGGAAATATACCTTTTCTGTGTTACCACACAAACCAACACAAACATATTTAAGGAAGACAGCTTAATTTACGAGACTACCAATTTGCGTTACGGAAATCAAATTTCATCTCTACATTATGACGAAAACGTTGTAGAACCTCGAATGCCATAATTAGATGGAACATACAAGAATTTACATAATTTTATATCAAGAATAATTATTTGATAAAAACGTTCTATATGTTTTACGTCACTATACATTACTTTAATATTAATGCGGAATGGAATTCGTTTTGCCAAAATGCACTTTAGGTATAAAATTATGAATAGTTGGTCAACGATTTTATCTTTAAAACTTGATAATTTTGACGGTAAATGTATTTTAGAGGAAATTTTACTACTTCAAACTAGAGTTGTTAATTCGTAAGCCTAGGGACGTGTAATTAAGAAGAATTTGTTTTTTCTTAATAGGAGTATTCCTAAGCACTCAACTAGGTATCACAATTAGCATGTGAATTCAGTCCGAAACTAGTTGTCACATTTATCGTCTGAACTTAGCCTCAAATTAGTTGTCACTTTTTGGGTTTGAATTAACTCCGAACTAGTGGTCACAGAAAACATTCGAATTTGTATCGAACCAGTTGTGACAGTTAGCATCTGAATTTAGCACCAAACTAGTTGTAATATTAAGCATCCGTATTTAGTCTCGAGCTAGTTGTCACAGTTAGCATCTGAATTTAGTCCGAAATAGTTGTAAGTTACTGCTCAATTCAGTGTCGAACTAGTTATCTCAGTTAGTGTCTGAATTTAGTCCCGAACTATTTCTCTCATTTAGCAGGTGAATTTAATATCGAACTCTAGCTCCAACAGTTAGCATCTGAATTTAGCAGCAAATTAGTTATCACATTAAGCTTATGAATTTAGCCTCGCGCTAGTTGTCACAGTTAGTGTCTGAATTTAGACCCGAACTAGTCTCATTTCGCGGCTGAATTTGGTATCGAACTAGCTATGGCAGTTAGTATCTGAATTTACCACCGAACTAGTTGTCACATTAAGCATCTCCATTTAGTCCCGACCTAGCTGTCACGGTTAATGTCTGAATTTAGTCTCGAAGTAGTTCTCTCATTTAGCTGGTGAATTTAGTATCGAACTAGCTCCAACAGTTAGCATCTGAATTTAGCAGCAAATTAGTTATTACATTAAGCTTCTGCATTTAGCCTCGCGCTAGTTGTCACAGTTAGTGTCTGAATTTAGTCCCGAACTAGTTGTTTCATGTCGCGGCTGAATTTGGTATCGAACTAGCTACGGCAGTTATTATCTGAATTTAGCACCGAACTAGTTGTCACATTAAGCATCTCCATTTAGTTCCGACCTAGTTGTCACAGTTAATGTCTGAATTTAGTTTCGAAGTAGTTCTCTCATTTAGCAGGTGAATTTAGTATCGAACTAGCTCCAACAGTTAGCATCTGAATTTAGCAGCAAATTAGTTATTACATTAAGCTTCTGCATTTAGCCTCGCGCTAGTTGTCACAGTTAGTGTCTGAATTTAGACCCGAACTAGTTGTCTCATCGGACTAGCTACGGCAGTTAGCATCTGAATTTAGCACCGAATTAGTTGTCACATTAAGCATCTCCATTTAGTCCCGACCTAGTTGTCACGGTTAATGTCTGAATTTAGCCTCGAAGTAGTTGTCACATTTAGCGCCTAAATTTAATCCCGAACAATGTAGTTGTCACAGTTAGCATCTGCATTTAGCCTCAGGTAAGTGGTCCATTTTGGGTTTGAATTTACTTCCGAATTAGTTGTCACAGTTTAATCCTGAACTGCTTGTGATAATTAACATCTAAATTTGTTCCCGAAGTAGCTGTCACATTCAGCAGTTGAATTTGATCCCAAACTGGTTGCCACATTTATCGTCTGAATTTAGTCTCAGGTAAGTGATCGGATTTTGGGTTTGAATTTACTTCCGAATTAGTTGTCACAGTTAGCGTCTGAATTTAGTCCGGAACTAGTTGTGACAATTAGCATCTACATTTATTCCCGAAGTAGTTGTCACATTTAGTGTCTGAATTTAGTCCCTATCTAGTTGTGACATTACATCTGAATTTAGTTCCAAACTAATCACATAGAAAACATTTAATAGAAACTGTAACTTATATTAATTTTACTTAGATAAAGGATAAACTAATCAGGTAAGTGGTCCATTTTGGATTTGATAATACTTCCGAATTTGTTGTCACAGTTAGCATCTGAATTTATTCCCGAAGTTGTTATCACATTCAGCATTTGGATTTGTTCCCAAATTGGTTGTCACATTTAGTGTCTGAATTTAGTCCCAGGTAAGTGGTCGTATTTTGGGGTTGAATTTATTTCCGAATTAGTTGTCACAGATAGCGTCTGAATTTCGTTCTGAACTAGTTGTGACAGCTCTAAATTTATTTCCAAAGTAGTTGTCACATTTAGCGTTTGAATTTAGTCTTTATGTAGTTGTCACAAAGCATGTTAATTTAGTCCCAAACTAGTTGTCACATAGAAAACTTATAATAGCAACTGTAACTTATATTTATTTAACTGAGATAAAGGATAAATTAACTCTATCACTAAACCTTTTAGTTGCTATTAATACAATTTCTTTTAATGTAACTTTAAGGTTACACTTGATATTAGATGACAGACCATTCTCCCACCTCCGTTTTTCGTTGTTCATATGGACAATTTTCTAAATATTACTTCCAATTATCATTTTGGATTGGTCTGAAGCAAAAACCTGTGCCGTCTTTACTAACTCAACTAAAAATCTATATCGAAACAGGGAGAGTAATCATTTTATAAATACTACAGAAATAGTATAATTAACGTTATCAGAGAGCTACACGAAGTACATATTTGAGAGAAATAAAGAGCTAGGACATAGTTTATCTTCAGTAGGTCACATTAGAGAAGAGTGTTAACTATTGGCGCCTCTAGAAAATATTCTTCTTCGAGTACTTTGAATGTTATGAGACGCAGCGATCATCTCTCCTATGCCTGTGTTGTGCCTGTTAAAGTACCGCAGACATAGAGGACCTATAGCTTAACGTGGGCTACTCGAGAGAAGATTTTCTAGGCAGAATACGTCGCTGGTTTGCGAGGGAGAACGGCCGTTCATATTCCATGTTCCGGTACTGAAAAGAAACTGATTGACATTTTTGCCTTTGACTAAATTAAATTAAACTCTATATTGTGTTTGTATTGCCTACATGTAATTGTCCAGTTCAGTACGACGATATTTTAAATATTTGCTTAATGTCAAATATAATTAAACCGATATTAGACCTTTTGGACTTTAAAATTCACGCATTGTTAAAGTACACACAAAACCGGTATTTGAACTTCACAATGAACTTATAAAACTTAGAAAAGAAACGTAATTTTATGGAAAATATTTTAATATTTTTTAGCATTCAATTATGGTTACTATAAGGTTTAAGACATCTGAATAACTGTTATCAATCGGTTGGGCAGTCTCTACGGTATTATTTGAGGGTTTCAGTAACTTATTCAAATACTATCCGTGATAAATGTATAAAAAGAAGCCATGGGAAAAAGCTAGCCAATGTACCAAACCCAGAATACGCTACTGATCATTCCAGAAAAATTCAATAGTTAAAATGAATTTCAATGAAAATGTGTACTACATTCCAGGTTAATTTGTGAAAATAGAATATTTAATGTATTCAGAATTTATAAATTAGTTATTAATTAATTGTTTCTTAGAATGCATTCACATTATCATGTTAATGAGAAAATAGTATTTTATGTTTATTTTCTAATCTTCTTATTATTGTTTTACCTTTCTTAATAAAGTAAGAAGTACTTAGCATGCATTATTTACACAGTTGCTACCGCAACCAGAAATATTTCGAAACCATAAAAGATATATTCTAGTTAGTCCTTTATTTTGCCAAAGCCGCCTTGTTCATTATTCGCCTTTATTTTGGTCATGGTCTCAAGGAGCTGAGCAGGAAGACGTCGTCTAGCAAACAAACAGCATAAGTATAAAAGCCCTCGTTTTACTGCTCGTGAGCGCATTGTGCATAATCGTAATTTTACTACATATTATTCATTTATTTAACTTTAATGTTCCGTAAGAATTAAAAGGCTATTTATTGTTACTGCTCGCTTCCGCTCCATTGTATGCGCACGCAAACGTTACATAAATATAGGAAATACATAGTTCGCGTTACTAATTTTAGAAATCCTTTTATTAAATAAAAAAATGAAAGTTATCCTCAATTACGTTTAATGAAAGCTTAGTAATGCGCACTTTTGATGACTGATATTATTAAATAAACCTTTAGGCAATTATACTGGAAATAAATTGGCCCGTTGCGCCTTCTTGATAAAGTGACTGCTCTTGATGATAATACAAATTAATTCATAAATGATGACTTTCGAATTTACTACCGTGTGGTTTATCCATTTTTAGGCTTTAATGAATATCAATAGGTTTATAAAATGTGTAATTATTAGAAGTTTTTGGTAGGTATTTATTTTTAGTTAACTTTTTATAATCATGGATACGCTTCAACTAATGTTTTGTGAAATAGTATATATTTACTATTTCAGAATGGTAAAAAACAATAAATTTAGATTAAATAACCCCATGCTTATTTATTAGCTTCCAAACCCGGTAATTTAATTTCAAATAAATGGTTTGTGATACAAACAGTAGCAGCTTAATTGGATTCATTAATTAGCTTCACATTACAATTAACATTAAACAGTTTTGTGTGGATCGGAAATCAGTAAAATATAAATAATCCATTAATATTTGATAATCGTTTAAAAAGTACCCTTCAATGGAGAACGCAGATAATTAAGGCGGTAGAAATGATAATATAATAAAGTGTCTTTTTTATCAACAAATCGCTTATCCTTCACACATTTCGTTGAAACATCAGATATACCTACTATTGTTTATTTGTTTGCTTGTTTTGTTTGGGCGAGATCTAGGACGCGGATTTCCAAGCATCTCTAAGCATTGCAGCTATTAGCTTCTTTATTGTACACCCTAACTACGAATTTTGCCTATGTAGGGTATTCTAACCCCAGTAGTGACTTTTACCGTGTTACACATCGCAGTTGCATGCGACCTACGGCTTTAGGTTTTTCCGACTCATTTTTAGCCTTTTCCTCGCCAAAAAAATTCTCACCGACCTTGACCGGATTCGAACCCGCGTCTCTTGGAACTAAAGGGAAGTGCACTAACCACTAAATCACCGAGGTGGTCGGCTATTGTATAATTAGCTTAAGATAGTTCTGATTTAAAAAAAAAATTCTATTGACAATCTGTTGCTTACGAACAATAGGTAAATGTTGAAAATACACTAAACTAACTACAGACTTGCTGAGAACAGTCTTCTGATCGTTCTGTTATTTGCAAGATTACCTACCTAATTGTTTAATTACAGTAGGTTTATTATGGTAATATTGTAGAAAAATTGTAGAAAATGCGACCAAGATTAAAAGCCAAGATTATTATAAAAACTAGATTCCCAAATCTATTAGGTATTTAGTGGATAATATGTCCATAGGTATATTACTACACCATTACGTCTAAGGGTCTATTCATTAACAAAAAATAACAGGTGTGAGTACATTAAACATCAAATGCGTGCACGAGCCAGGTAAGAAGTTAGATGACGTAAATATGGCATAGCTATTGTATTACTATAATTTTTTTAATGTTTAACTCTAAAGTGTAAATTATATTCTTTTTCGCAGAACAGATGTTGACTTTTATATATGTTTCATTCAAAGAATAAAAGCTAAAACTGAGTGGTTTAAATCATTTTAATTATCATTTAGCAGTCTTAGAAATATATCATAATAGGTACATAGAAAATTAGACGTCAGTTCTTGCGCCCGATTATTAAAAAAATTGAAAATGAAAATTCGCATATTTTATTGCTGTCAGACTTTACAATGTTCAAGGGTTCGATTGATTTTAACAAAAACAATATCTGCCATGTATTTACGTCATATGATAGTAAATTGATATTATTTATGCAAATGCATATTGTGTCCATCCTTAGCATTTTGCCGAATTTTGTATTATGTATGTTAAACAATGTTACTCTAAGGTTCAAAAATGTTTTCACTAGTTTTCTCTAGATTTCATAGTTATTTTCAATAAAAAAAATAGATTTTATAATTAAATTGAACAAAATTTTAAGAAACGCTGACTTAGGACACATTCGGGTGTTAAAAGTGAAATACTGGATGTTTAAAAAGTCGATCATATAATTTCAACGGGCGACTCTAGATAAGAAGTGAGTTCAAAAAGACTTTAACTTTTGGTTTAATAGCTCATAAATTAGTGTTAAAGTTGGTGCTGCAACATTTTTGAACTGCCGGAAAACAATGTATGTGGCTCTACATCTAGTAATTAGCCATAATAAATTTAAAATTAAAATAGGATATCTATGGCAACAGCCAGTGACCATTCAAACCGAAAACGATTAAAAGCAACATCAAAAAATTATTAAAAAAAGTATTATTTTAAACATAAGAACAGTAAATTGTAATACTTAATTTAATTAGGTGTTAAATACTACACCAAATTGTCACTAAAGACAGCACCAACTTCAACACTAATTCATGAAGAAACTATGGACCTCAGGACCTTTTTACTACTTTAACACCCTGTATAATAAGTTTGGCTGTACCTAATATGTACAAAGGAAGCTTAAACGCTGCGGATCAACGTTTAGAAGATCCGTAATTTAAGAAATTAGCGTGTGAGAATGTGAGTTAGAATGTAAATTTTACAATTGTAATCGCACCATCCTGTAGAGATACCTACCTTATAATTGATGGAGAGGAAACATTGATATCCAACCCATAATTAATTGTGGATGTGCATGTTTTATACTTTAATAATCATGTTGTGAAACAATTTTATATCAATTACTGTAAATTGTGCAATTTAATGCAATTTTTAGAAAATCAGTATGTATATACGTATATATATACGTATATATATATATATATATATATATATATATATATATATATATATATTATTCTTTAGATTTTTAGTTTGTGGAACACGTTGACGTTCAATTGTGTAAATTGTTATGCGTATATGCATGGTATATGTGTACATTTCTGCTTTCGTAGTGCATATAATTTCTGCCTTTATTTAACACTGTACATCAGGAGAATCTTTTCGAATCCACCACAGAAATATAAAATATTGATCAATCATAGAATGATAAAAAATTGTTTCTTTTTCTTAGCATTCATTGTAGATTAAAGCAGCCTTTCTTGTTGTATGCGAATATATACACTTGGCTTTTTAATAATAATAGGACTTCTGAATTAGGCTTATAAAATGTTTAGTTTTAAAAATGCTGTAATTCGTTCTAAATTTGTCTAAATCAAAAGTCAACTTCGACGTCTTTATATTAACGCATAACATCATAAGAAATCATAAATAACTTTCTTACCATGCGGTTAGTTTGACTGTTATGTACTGTATGTACTCTATTTGACTTAATGGCGAAACTCTTATTTTCAGTGTAATATATAACAATATCAAACATTTTCATGACCAGCTTATGGTATGTTTCAAAATATACAACTCAAAGAGGTGTTTACAGCTGATTCTACATAACAAGCCTAGCAAATCGAAGGGGAATCAGAAATGTAGTTATTAGGGAAACTGTATGTATATGTGCATGCAAATTATTGAACTAAACAATAATAAGTAGATGTAGTAATTTCAGTGAAAAGTATAACGTAGCGAATTGTAAAAATGTCTTATGTAGGAAGGTTCAAACAACGTTGCACTTGGGTTGATATCGTTTGTTACTCATCAAATGCAAATTATTAATAAGTAAATAAATTTCCTCTTTCTAATAAAATGGTATTATTGGTCATGATCAGTTACATTAACACTTTTGGTAATGGGTAAAGAAAAGTAAATTTACATAAGTACCTATGTATACCTACATTAATCGAAGAATTATCTAGCTTATTCAGATACTCCCATATTACGGAAACCTAATTCTACACTTATAGTAGGTATGATTTGTTTACAATGAATGATAAAAAATGTATACTACATCTCCGTTTTTGGACTTGTAAGTTTGACAATTTTTCTACTTAAAATAAAATCTGTAATAATGTCTGTGTAGGTATGTGTAAGGAGTGAGGTATATTAGACCAACACATGATTGAAAGTAGTGTTTATTGCTTATAAAGTTCGTGTAGGGTGAAAGTGGAAGCGAGTGCGCTTATATGACTTAATGAAGATAATTAAGTAGAATACTTCAAGAGCGTCTAAGGTAATTTTGAGGCTAGAAAATTCTGAAAAAAATTAATGGATTTTAAAGATAACGCTCTGTGCAAATTGCATTATGCAAAAAACACTACCTATTAAATAATATGTTTAATTTTTATACACCTCTAAACTTTAAATTTGATCAAATGGGTAACTTGGTTCTGAGTAGCTACTAGGTACTGAGTGAATAATTTAGTGAGGTCTTCGGACCGGTAAGCTTTGGCGTTTCGACGTCGTCAATGCTGCTGGGAAGAAGACCAACCTTGAGCTATCAGAGGAAGTAAAATAGTAAAATTTTCTATGGGGGTTTTCACATTACAAAGTTTAATCAAAATCGTTAGAACTAATTGCAAACATTTTGGAAATTTAAAGAAAATGTACTGCAATTTTGAAACTAGAACATTCAACAAAAAATCATTGATTTTGTGTGAGGGTTAACTATAACACCGTAGTTTGCTAAACTTAGTTTAGTTAGGAAACCAATGCTACGAAGAATGAGTTTCGCTCGGCTTCGAATTTTTCCAGAAAGTAATTTTACTAGTGAACACTTTAAATAACCTTTTCAAATTTCATCAAAATGAGACCAACTCTTTTTCGCAAATAATAACAATCACATATAGGTATGCCCAAGAATAGACATTGTTGATTCAAAAACAGATATTTTAAATATTATTTTTTCCTATCTACGGCAGGAAAAAGCAATATTTATTTTGGCGGGAACTGAACCGCAGGAATAAGAAGTTGTTAAGTCAGATTAACTGAATTACCCACGGTTTGTATATTTTGCCTTCAAAGTTTTATCTGGTCAAATCTATGCTAAAGTCGTTAAGTTGTTAAAATAATCACACAGGAACGGAAAGTCAATTCAATACCCATACTTACTGTTGGCCTTTATAACTCTTTTTTAGGATTTCTCTATTCAGTAATTCTAGTCAGAATGAGGTTCGCAAAACAAAGCCAACTTTTTTTCGAGAATAACTTAGAACAACTTTTCAAAAATCTATTAAGGGTTGAAATTTTTATTTTTCTGATTGACTATTTATAATTAAAAGAATAATCTGAAAGTAAACTAAAACGGTGTTATTTCCAAATATCCCAGAATAACCTTAAGTCTTAAACATTTATTTTTCTAGGTATCAATTGATAATTATAAAAAGTTTCGGAAACTAACGTAAAACTTCTTTATTCCAGAATAACCCTCTTAAAACCTGTCAATCCTTAAATTTTAATTTTTCTTGATGTCTATTCATACCTTGGTATGATGTTTTGGAATGTAAATAAAACTACAATTTCAAACTACAACTAAATGGGTATTTTTCTGCGTGTAATAATTACTAAAAAACTCGGAATGTAAAGAAAATACTTTGTTATTTCAGAATAACTCAAAATACCTTCTAGCAAACTTAGTACCTATGCCCTTAAATTTTTATTTTTATGGCAGTCAATTTATACCTACTTATCAGCACTGATAACTAACTATTGGTTTACTTTTTGTGGTAAATTGCGTATTCGTCGTGCTTTAAAAGATAACGCATTAGTGGGTAATAAAGAAGACCGTTTAGGTGGAAAACCACGCGGAAACCTTTAACTTTTTTGGTTAATTCTAGAAGTTTAATAAATCCCCAGTCTTCTTCTTAAAGAATGCTTAATTGGAAGGACTTACCATTGGAACAGACGCTAGAGGTGTCGGGATGCCCGGAACTGTCGGTGTCGCTGTCGGCATGAAGGGGCACGGAGTGCAGGGACAGATCGCGAGGGCCCGGACTAGGAGATCGACCCCGGATCACAGCAGCTCCGTCTCCGGGACTGTTCAGGATGTCCGTGATCATAAATCGGGAGCGCGTGGCGGCGGTTTGCGGCATGGCGCGAGCTTCGTCTTGCACGGTCATGCCCGCCACCGCAACACCAGGCGTTGTTATGTTACTTACGCTTCGATGCCACACTTTGAGGAATTTCGGGCAATTTTTTAACGGTCAAAAATTATAAAAAAATCGCTGCCACGTTTAAGAGAAATTGAAGAAGGAAGAATTCCGGTGGTGATCACGATTTAATTATTCTTTTAGTATTAGTTAGTTGCTTGCGAAAACCAGTTATCCTTGCACCATTTCAGATTAACAACTTCTTTTTAATCAATATTCAATTAATGTCACTTTTTGTACAGCAATCTTTAGGCACGGTCACATGTACGCTCCAGGTTATTTTTTTAAATAACGTCAGCAGAAGTAGCAGTCCTAGTAGTAGTATACGTATAACACAACTATTACTTAATCAGAAATTAATTAATTAAGTGGTAATCAAATTAACTTCTCCGTTATATGAGCACATGACCAAACAATTAGATAGTTTATATCGATGTTAATATAGTCACGGTTACATAAACTGATTAACACAATCACTAAATGTTTTTCTTTTCAAATCACTGCGTCAAATATTTATTTTTTCAAAAAAACTTCTACAGTCAATTTCCTTATAGTCAGTTCCTCCACATCACAAAATAACTATAACTTGTGTAAATTCCATGAAAGCTCGCAACCGCATAATCAGCAATTAACACACCTAACAGCTTTACAAATCGGATAGAACAGGTGCGTTTAACGTTCACAAAGACGTGTAGAACGAAACTAACCTCAACTAGCCACTTTGGAAAACCGGCAGTAAATCAGCCATGTTTACAATCCCCACCCGGCGGTGCCCTCTCCTGCAACTCTTTAACCAATAAGGTCTTTCGCTTTATAAAAGGTCTGCCAATCCGAGTGTTCGGTTAAACTGAGAGGCGTCTGAATCTTCAATACATACATTTATTTTATGGGCAGGCCTTAGCTCAGATTTTATTAGATTGACTATTTAGAAAGCAGTATTGGGTGCTTTGAAACTGAGCCGGTCCTTGATATTGTGATTTTGTAAATTGGATCATGCTTAGTTTCCTGTAATGGTAAAAACTTCATAATGTATCAAGATTGCTTTGAAGGTCTTTGGCAAATACGATACATTAATACGTACTCTTTAAATTATCAGAAGTTTATTTCAGTCTAGCAAAACGAGCGTCTAAATATAAAGGGTTTCGGAATTATTTGACAAACTCAATTAATTTGGATTATTGAAACATTTAAAATACTGTATTTTAATCTGTAGGCTTCACAAATTTAAGACAAAGTAATGTATAAAAACAGTAACTTCATAGAAAAACTGTTTGTTATACAAATTAATTCTTTGGGCAGGTGTTTTTACATTTATAGGTACACCATAACTTTTAGTAATCTTTCGCCGGTCAACTGAGTAAATATTTATTGTAGGTATTTGCATATTTGTAGTAATTGCCTAGGTAGTTACAAGTGTCGTAAGTAGGTGTGATCTATAGAAATCTGTTATTTTTGGCAAATAAAGATGTCTCAGTAGTTTTTATCTAATTTGTATTTGCTGTTTTTCTATTACTTTGTAAGCTACAGGAGCGTCGGAATATGTAGTTAAACATCGGGTGCACAATACCTCGTTTTTGTCAGCAGGGAGGGTGCATTGTACTTTTGTACCCCTTGACCTTCTTTCAATTTGCATGAGATTTTAATTTGCAAGAATTATCGAACTGTCAAACCACGTCTAACTATTTACATACATAGTTACAACTGCCAGTAATTTATTCGACTGTCATTTAAGTTATTTAATTTAAGAATGCATCAAAACGTAAATACCACAACTGAAATTTCTTGTATCTACCTACTGCGGTTTTCCTTTTACCATATGTTATCTACAGTAAATGGAGTTTTCAGTTAGTATTGTTATTCATTTTAGTACCGCTCCTATTCGGAGAATGTTATGAAACCACTGTTGTCAATTTATACATTTATTTGACAGTTAATTCAAATCTAACTTTACTAATAAAACATGGCAAAACAAAATCGATTTTTCGAGGTTCTCTGGTTGAACAGACACCTATAGAGAAAAAATAATGAGAAACAGTTTTATGGTATAATCTCTGAGTACATACACTTTAAACGCATTGCCTATAATAATTTATAAGTAAGTAGGTAATTAACATCAATATTGTTGGGAATGATTAATAAATATATACTATTCAGTTATCAAATAATAATATTCCTCGAAATAGTAGACGAGTATACAGTGCGCGCCAAAAGTATGAAACATACCAAATAAAACCGAAACATCCTGAAAGATCCTGAAACATGTCTATTTTATTTTTCTCCTCCTGACCAATTACATGGTGGTATAAAATAATTGGTACCTGCTGCTCATAACAATTTCTTTAAGAAAATGGCCAAATAGTTCAAGAAATTCAGAATTTCTTTTTATTACAAATAACGCACCACATCTGTTTTGATTTTCGACGTTTGAGTTAGCTCCAGCTCTAGCAATTCTTGTCCAAACAATGAAGATCCTGATACGCCCCACCTAAGCATTAGGTTTCAACATGATGGAGTTCCTCCCCATTTTGGTGTACCAATCCGCCAGTATATTGCCGATATGTTTTCTGTTCTGGTTAGGGCGGCGAGGACGTTTGAGTGGTCTGCGGGATCACTTTACATAACGCCGCTAGATTTATTTCTATAGGGTCCTGTGAAAACGACAGTTTACGGGAAGGTGTAGTACCTTGGAACGCATGTACCTTGGGACATTGCCTCCACTGGTAAGTGCAGTTATTTATTATTGTGATCCCATATCCACCTGAAAAATCAGGGGTTATATTGAATGTTTGTTGATGGTTTTGTAGATGACTGCAGTTTCTGTGATTAATTCAATTGAATGTTTTAAAGAGTACCTTGAGACAGGTGTTTAATTGAATGTGTATGTTTTTAGAAAATACCACGTAGCAAGACAGGCGAAAAAAGAGAACCAGTATCAAGGGATGTCTTCAGAAATGCAGTTGAAGCAGTCCAGAATGAGGAACTGCCAGTCAGAGAAGCTGCAAGAGTGTTTGCTATCTCAAAATCAACCCTTTTTCGTCACTTACAATCGCACAGAGAACGTGGAAACGAGGAATTTGCATATTCCGGAACTAATTCAGTGAAACAAGTTTTCTCGGAAGCTGAAGAATCAGAATTAGCAGACTATGTAAAACTGGCAGCAAAGTATCATTATGTAACAAAAAAAGAAGTAATGTCATTGGCTTTTCAATATGCAGAACGCAATAATAAAACTATGCCACAAAACTGGCGAGAAACTAAAAGTGCAGGGAAGAAGTGGTTAAGATGGTTCATGAAGAGGCAGTCTACACTCTCCTTAAGAACACCAGAAGCGACTAGTCTTGCTCGATCTATTACCTTCAACAAAAGTAACGTGTCAGACTTTTTTAAGAATCTTAGAGAGTGTTTAGAAAAACGTAAATTTAAATCGAGCCAGATCTATAACATAGATGAAACGGGTAATAGCAATGTACAGAAACCACCAAAAATTGTGGGTCTAAAAGGAGTTAAACAGTTGTGTAGTATGACATCAGCAGAACGTGGATTCAATGTTACAATGATAGCAGGCATCAGTGCAATTGGAATCATATTCCACCGATGCTGATTTTCCCACGTGTTCATTTTAAGGAGCATATGCTTCATGGAGCTCAACAGGCTCAGTAGGTGCGGCTAATCTATCTGGTTGGTCCAACGAAACTATTTTCTATCAAACACGTGAGACCGTCCAAAGAAAATCCTGTTCTTATCATATTCGATAGCCACGAGACCCACATTTCACTTCCTCTAATTAACTTGGCCAGGGATAATGGTATAGAATTACCGACACATACTTCTCATCGACTCCAGCCCTTAGATGTTACAGTCTTTGGGCCATACAAGACATTTTACAATCAAGCAGTAAATATCTGGCTTTTAAATAATCGTGGCAAGCCAGTTACGTTATATCAAATCTCTGAGATAATCGGTATGGCTTATCCAAAGGCTTTTACTCATCATAATATCACAAAGGGTTTTGAATCTACCGGAATATGCCCTTTCAATGATGGCGTTTTTGGCGAAGAGGAATTTTTGGGTTGTTTCGTTACCGACAGGCCTATTACTGAAGTGACTGAACCTGATAATGCGAATCCAGCATCCACCTCATCAAGTGCAGCTCTCACTGAACCTGACAATGAGAATTCAGCATCCACCTCAACAAGTGCAATTGCCAGCTTTACTACTGGAAACAATCCACCAACTAAGAAGATATAATCTCTCCACATTTAATAAGACCATTTCCTAAAGCTGATGGAATAAGGAAGAAGATGGGAGGCAGAAAGAAAGGGAAAACTCGTATTCTTACATGGACTCCAGAAATGAATGAAATTGAAGAAATGTCTCAAAAACGCCGGAGGAATCATATTGTAATAAAAAGGAAAGCTGTGAAACGGAAAATTATAGAAAGCTCAGAAGAAGAAGATGATACTGAATGACCCGAGTAGCGACGATGAAAATGTTATTGGTGGTGATGACGATAAAGATAATATTCTCACTACGGATGACATTTCAAGCGGATATTTTGTACACATAAAATTCGCTGGAAATAGTTGGTTCGTCATTATGTTGCCGAGGTCTTGAAATGTTATACCGACCGTGACGAATATGCAGTGATGTAGTACAAAAAAACATGGTGACAAAAAGTTTGTAAAAAGTGAATGTCAGAAGTATGATATTTGTCAAAATGGTATAGTAAATAGTAAAAAAAATACCCTTTCCCAAATGTGAGGGAGGCAGTGGAAGGCAAAATTTCCAAATATGTTTTAATTTAGACTTTTCGATCTACAGTCTTGGGTACTAGTAGTAAAAGCCTGTATAAAAAAAGTTTTTCTAAAATAATATATACATACTATACTAGTAGGTACATATACTGTTAAGAAATACTGGCAATTTTTTGAAGAAAACTTCATTTAATTATCTCTACTGTTATTTTTCTTGACTATGCTAGCGTTGTCCCAAGGTACACTACATTGTTGCAGCTCGGGACAATACACATTTTTTTAAATTGTGAATTGGTAAAGTTTCGTTCAAAATAAAAATTTTGAAAAAATTTGTTTGTCTAGACTCTAGGACAATGTCTAAGCACTCTAATCTAATGGTTAGTATTCATGTTTCAATAAATGTGCAGTATATATTTCTGAAATTATTAAATTATTAAGGTACAACACCTTCCCCTACAGTAGTAGGCCAAACCATTTAGATTTTAGACGATTTAAAATCTTGGATTCGTTTAGAAATCCAAAGTATCCGACCTGAAATTATTGAGCATGCCATACACAGTGTTTACACACGTGCTGGTCAATGCCAACTGATTAATGGTGCACAATTTCAACATTCCCATTAAGTAATTTTTTCATAATGATCGTATCTCCATTAAAAATTTAACTGTTGAGGAAATCGATCAAAATAAAGAAGAAAAAAATAAGGTTGCCATGTAAAACATAATGATGACATCATCACTTAAGAACAAATGAATACCGGAAAATTATTTTGACATAGAATTATGCATTTTTAAAAAAGATTTTACCAAAAACTTATTTGTTTCAGTTTTATTTAGTATGTTTCATACATTTGGTGCACACTGTATATTTTTCGGATGTATTATTAAAATTGGACAGCAAACAGCCGAAATAGAAAGAAGAATACGATTGAGCATTCGGAATATTAGGCTACTTACGTCTTAAAAAACATAGGTACAAATCTCAATCAATTCGAGGCTATATATTATATTTGTGTTACTTGTCCTTATAAACGGTGGAAACTATAAGAGTCACACAAAATACCGCTAATAATTTTAGAATTATACAGATAGCAATGGAGAGAGTGATGCTTAAAAACAGCTTGAAGAATAGAATATGGAACGAAGAAATTTGAAACAGAACCAAAATTTCCGACGTAATACACCGTGTAGATGATCTTAAGTGACGATAGGTAGGATATGTAACACGACAACACCGAAATGGATTAACAAAATTGTTCACGGATGACCTATAACGACAAAAAGAAGTACACTAAACTATGCGGAAATCTAAACAAGTATCTTTACTTAAAGTTTTAAGTTTATAACATTTCCTACGATTATGTGATAGTTACTAAACAAGAGTTATTTTTACTTGGATTCGTAAAAGATTTTATTTTGATTGTATGTATAGATTTATACGCATGGGTATAATTATCATTGTATAAGTTTCTTAAGGAATTCCATACTTGCCAAAACTGAGCGTCTGAACTGCCTAAAAAAATTGCTTCGATTATTTGTAACTTCTTTCAATATATTTGTTAATTAGTAGTACGTACGCATTGTTAAGGTGTCTAGTTATCACTAAGTTGCAGTTTTTGTTCAATATAAAAAATAACAGTATTCAATGTAATATACACACTTCACATGACTCACTGATTTTTCCAAATTAAAAACATCTTTTAAGCAAATAGAACTTCAAGAAGAGTAATTCGTAAGCTGTTGCAGGTATTTAAAAGTTAGATATCAAATTGAGCAGTTATGAAAGTTCCTTGTTAATTGTTTGTTGCCTTACTTCGTTGAAATTCATACTTATATTTTAATAATAGATAATAATAGACAATTTCAACAGGTATTTATTTTTATTTTTTCTTTATAGGTATTTCGACATGCTAAATGCCATTTTCTAAAGCATTTAATGAAGTAAACATCTGTAGCTATAGTAACAGCACACTGGATCTTGGTTTTGGACTTGGCGCAGGACTTCTATTTCAAAACTTCCAATAGCGGGAAATTTATGAGCTCAATTTGCTCATTCATTAAAGGTGTACTTGTTAAAGTATGTTTGTGAATTTGAAAGGCCTGGAGCATATCCAATTTACGCCTATCATCACAGAAGTGTAAAAATGTTATTATATTATTTGATGTCAATGCATGATTGTGTTCTAATAAGTGTTTAGCGTATTTAGATTTTTCCGGGTGTTTGTATTTGTATGAGCGCATATATTCTTTGTATCCCGTGTCAACATTTCTAATTTTTGACCTGTGTATACATAATTATCTACAATGTGAACAGTTTAATTTGTAAATACCTGATTTTAACAAATCGTTTGTTCTATCTTTTGGGTGTTGAAAGTGTTCTTCGTTGTTTTATAAATTACTTTAAATGTACTTGTTTTGATTATAATTTTAGCAATTTTTTCTCTGATATATCATCAAAAGAAGGAATTGAAATATATTTACCATTTTGAGAGGGGTCTTTAGAATATATTCTTTGAATTGCTAATTTATAATCTTTCTGTTTGATTAGTGTGTCTATCAGATTATGTTGTACCCATTACTGTGTGCTTTTTGTTTAATAATCGAAATATCTTTAGTGTAATCACTGTTAATTAGAGAAACTGTTAAAACTCTATGTATCAATGACCTATAGGTTGCTAATTTATTGTGATATCTGTTTGTGTAGGTTTTCTATAAATAGAGTATTCGAGTTTGTTTTTAGAATGACTATTTTATGTTTAAATCTCAATAATTAATAGGTAGATCTGTTTTGTTCTGTTTCTAATGTAAAGTTTATGTTCGAGTGTAGAGTATTAATAAACGTTAGAAGTCACCAATAAACTCAAAGGAACTATTAAAACATGCTAAAATATCATCAACGTAACGGAGCAAAAAAATAATTTTCGAGAATTGAATCGATTCAAAAATTCGATCTTCTAAATGATCCAAAAATATATTAGCTAAATGTGGTGAAAGTGGACTTCCCATTGGTAAACCGTTCTTCTGAATATAAATTTGATGATTAACAATATGGTAATTATCCGGGTTTTTACACATTATTTTACTTTTGCCAGGTACCAATGATTTAAGAATATTAACTATTAAATTATTTTAGTAAATCTTGTAAATTGTATGGCGTAAGTTCTGTGTTCAAGGTAAAATCTGTAAAATACCGTAATTAGTAATTAACCCATTTGGGACTAGTGGGTCGTTTTCGACCCACACAAAAAAAAATTGATTTTTAATTGAAATACTTAATATTTGGCCGTCATTTTTACGTAATTTGCTAAACCAAGATCTTAAAATAGACCTGTAAGAAAGAATAGGTTTTAAAACATTTTTCTGTATTTTTTATGATTTTTCAATTTATGGCATGAAGCACGAGTTTGAACAGGACCGCTAAAAATCAAGTACAATCAGGTACAAAAATTTTGTTATTGATGTTTTTTTCAAATCATACAATCTAATATCTTCAAGTTTTGTGTGTGAATAGTTATTTTGCTGTTATCTTTCATATTGATAAGAGTATAAACAAAGAAAAACGACTGGGTCGTTTTCGACCCACTGGTCTCCTAGAGCAGTATACTGAGTAAGCAATTTGCCAACGAGTCTCAACAGGTTGCGCGTATAAATTTTGACTTATATCAGGGACGAAGTCAGAATAGCAGTGAAATTACAATGGGATTAGGAGAATCCGTAGTGACTAAATTTGCGAATACTTTGAAACAAAATTGTCAAGAAATGAATTTTTCACTTTACTTTGAAAATTTTTTCACATCAGCTAAGTTAGTTTCCTCAATGACCAAACTGGGATTTGCTGCAACTGGTACAGTTCGAGATAATCGTACTGAAAAATCTGGTCTCCCTGAAATTGGTAGTTACAAGAAGAAAGAACGTGGGGATTTTGATAGCGTTTTTGATGAAGATAATAATATTGTAGCGGTCCTATGGAAAGACAATAGTGCTGTGACGCTCTTATCAAATCAACACGGTACAACACCAATTCAACAGGCTGCAAGATATTCGGCTGCTTCAAAATCTAAGATCAATATAAAGCAACCCTATATTGTCAGCCAGTACAATAAATACATGGGAGGAGTGGATCAGTTGGACAATCATATTAGTAACTGCCGCATAGGCATGAGAGGAAAAGAATGGTACATGCCAATTGTATTATGGATGTTCGATGTAGTAATGTGCAATGCTTGGACAATTTCCAGATATTATGGATGCACTTTAGACCATTTAGCGTTTCGTCGGCAAGTAGCAAGGTCCATATGTCAAAAATTGGGGATTCCACCACTAAGAGAATCCACAAGTGCAGTACATGTGTCCAGAAGTGTTCGACGAGATGTGGAACATTACATTTGTGTTGGTCAGCCAAGACGAAGCTGTGCATATTGTAAAAGTAAAACTGTTAAGGCCTGTGCTAAATGTTTGGTACCGCTTCACGACAAATGTTTTCAAGAATATCATCAGTAATTTTGATTTTATAAATTTATTCGAGTGTATATTTGCATAAAATAAAGTCTTTATAAAATACTCAAAATTCTGTATATCTTCGGTATAGGGGACCAGTGGGTCGTTTTCGACCCAGGCCCTATCTCCTCTATATGACATCAAAAAATTTTTTAAAATATTTTTGGACATCCTTTCAATGGTATTGAATAAGGTTCCGTAACAATTAAACAAAAAATCGAAAAAAAAAATAGTGGTCCCAAATGGGTTAAACTGGGAACACTGCGAATAATAGTAGCATATAATGTGGGGCACCTACGGTCTAGGACATTTGGGCGCGGCCGTTAGGGCGCCGCCGTTAGGGCGCCAGTCACAAGGGCGCGAAGACACTAGGGCGCGGGCCGTTAGGGCGCCGAGACACTAGGGCGCGGACCGTTAGGACGCGGGACACTCGGGCGCGAGACTCGCTGTTATAACTTGTTACTCATCTGTATTTTAATTTGAAATAATAATAATTTATTTATATTATTTATATACAGTGTGTCTCACTGTAGACTGCACCACCCCAGTATTTTGTTTATATATTATCGATTCAAAAAATTTCTTTTTTCTGATTATACCTCTCACCAAACTGTAATTTTAGGGTATGTTACTTTCCCTTCACGG
>JABXWE010008883.1:0-19759 GCA_014611495.1 Limonius californicus | reverse complement strand
AAATTGCCCTGGCCCTTCTCTTTTCTTTGACCAACTCCATCACGTCTCTGGGGATATTCTGAGAATCAGGTATTTGCATTTCCCTTTGTGGTGTAGCATACCATGCTGCCTCTTGTATGGTAGTTATGAATTTGTTAACGCCACTTTCTAGCTCTTCTGGCGTTTTTAGTCTCATATTAGTATCAATATGTTGGTTTATATATTCTTTGAAGGTGTCCCAGTTTGTCTGTTTGTTACATAATATTGGTTTGGCTTCCTTCTTAATTATTGTAGCACTAATAGTAAGTATCACAGGCGTGTGGTCCGATGATAGGTCATAGCTAGATGTAATGTCTACATACTTCGTTGATATGCCCTTGGCTATAAAGAAGTCCAATAAATCTGGAATTTTGTGGATATCTGTGGGCCAGTATGTTGGGCTACCTGTAGTGAAGAATACGTAGTCGTTGTCTGTAATAAGTTTGTTAAGTTCTCTGCCTTTGGTGGTTATCAGTCTAGAACCCCATCGTGTATGCTTCGCGTTAAAGTCCCCGCCAACTATAAATCGTTGCCCTAGAGAATCGAAGAACGGCTGTAACATGATTTTGGTTATGTTGTGTCTAGGAGGACAGTAAGCTGCTGCTATTGTAATTGGGCTCGGTAGTTTATTAACCTCAATCACTGCGGCTTGCAGAAAGTTTTCTTCGTACTTTGGAAGTTCATGGTGTCTAATTGATGCCCGAATGATAATGGCTGCGCCACCGTGAGCTGTACCATCAGGGTGTTCTGTGTGGTATACGAGATAATGCGGTATTTTTATATGGGTTTGTGTGGTAAAGTGGGTTTCAGATATAAGTAGGATGTCGATGTTATTAAGGCTAAGGAAGACTTCAACTTCCTGTTTTTTGGGTTGGAGGCCGTTGGCGTTCCAGAGTGCTATTCTTAGGAATTTAGCCATTATTTAATTAATTTGCTAACGACTGTTGTAAGCATGTTCAATATCATGCCGTTCTGTTGTATTAACTGGTTGAACATTCCCTTGAACTCATCTAGAAATTGTGTAAGGCTTAGGTCTTCGGGTGAATATTGTTCCCTCCGTATTTCTTCTGATTTTTAGGATAGTTTTCTTTGTTACGAGACTATAATATATATATATATATATATATATATATATATATATATATATATATATAGATTGGCGTGTTATCTAAGACTTCCATCACAACTTAACTTTAACGATACTTTTTTTAACTCTATTTTTAACCGAAATATACAAAATATATACTCCTAGTATTTAACAGGAACTTAACAATAACAAATAGAATAGTATTTAAATATATTGTTTAACAATATGTTGTTTTCTACTTACCATTATCGAGCATGCCAGCTTGTGCTGAAAACTTGTAACCATCAACGCTTTGTACGGAAACATCTGCTTCATAATCTAGCTGGACGTGTCGACACATATCCGGGGAGAAGAACCCAATGTGGTTTCTGGAAAGCATTCTGGGATACAGTTCTGCTCCTGAACCGTGAACTTTTGCGCAAGAATCTGTAACGTTTAAATTTAATTTAGTTGGAGTTATATGGCTTCGCTGTAAAATATTGTAATTCGTGCTGTGGTTAATCTAAAATTTATTAGTCCGACCGGATTTGTTTTATTTCTTCGTTGTGGGGATGGAAAACTTCGTTTTGAAACGCCATTCTATGCCATCTACCAAACATCTATATCAAGAGTTTTACTATTCTGTCAAACCGAACTATCTACTGCTCAAACCAATATGGTCTCTATTTTGAGGATCTATGTAAACTAACCAATAGATTACTTATATAGGACGCTACTATTTATTGAGGAAAAACTTGGGGTTGAATCTTACTTGTTGTTGTATAACTTTTTCCAGTCCAGTCATTGTTGTATACCTAGGAACTACCTTGCTCAGACTACTGCGCTTCCGATATGGTAGTTACCACAAGCAAACTAGTAAATGGGGATCATGCCCTTTTAATGAGTCTGGACTAAAATACAAGGTAATCCAAAAACCGCGAAAGAGCGAACTGATAAGTATCTGCCCAACTCTATTTAGCTTGTTTGTTTTATACTATCATTGCATTCATAAATTATAAAATGTTTATTGCTGTAAAGACCCTCAATGTTTTGTGAATTAATTCCGCATTTTCCTGCAACATGATTATACGATAGTTATTTCTTTTACTGGGGTGTTAGATGTTCAAAATATGCAGTTATGCTAATATAATAAATTACACAGGTTCCAAATTGGTTCGTTGAACCATATTTCAAACATGAATTGTGGCGGCATACGTTATCTTCAGTTCCTCTCCTACAAGTACTCTCTGCTTGTATTTGTTTTCATACACAACTTTTTTCCGAGGAGTTTAAAAGTTAACCCAGAAATAAATTACGTTACAAACCTTTATAATAATTTGTTTCGTTTTTGAAGTTCCATTCTCGGAGTTCCCCAATAGTGTTGTCGACACCAATATTCAAATTGAAAGTTCCATCGAAGGTATAGGACCCATTTCGCTACAAAATTTCCAACATGTAATTGTCAATAACTCGTAAATTGATATACTTACTCCGTAGAACCATCCAAATTTATCAAACGGTGGTAAAGTGTCCGCTAGGAAAGGTAAAGTCAAAGCCATGTCTATGTAAGGATCTTCATATCCATCAAAGAGCAGTTCTCCAATCGATTTAGTAATTTCAGCACGTGGAGCTATAGCTGCTAGGGACATGGAGTACCCCTTTTTCATAAAAAAGCTCCAATTTTTTACTTGATTAGCTGCACTCTAAAAAGAATAACTAATGAAGTTGTCTGGCTACTTAATAGTTGGACAAGACAACTAAAAATTAAAATAACTGTAGGAAATTACCAGTGTTACAGCATTTAAAGTTGTAATTTGATCCGATAACTTTCCCATAGAATTTTCCTCATCGAAATACCAGCGCCGAAATAGCTTGTATGTAATTGTGTTATTAGAATTCCAAGTCAGGTTGACCTTCTCCCGATCTTCAATGAATCTATAAGGCCCAATTTCCTTAAATGTGGGTTTCTTATCCGGATCATTAATTTCTGTTGGGTTGGTCCAGTTGAAAAAATAGAAGTCTAAAGCTAAAGGCATCGGAGCTTTCTTCCATAGGTATAAAGTTAGCGTATTTGGTTTTAGTACCAACATTGATGCCACGATGAAGTCGAACAACACACTCCATAGCAGCAACAGTAGTACTCCAAAGCAGAATAGTAATGCTCCGAATAATCCGGCACAAGTTGTTCTCGCCGGGTAACTTGCGAATAGTTTCATTGCAACTGCCACCTTAAAGCAAAGTAGGTAATAAGCTTAACAGAACGACAATTAATTATATTCTGGGAAACAGTCATTTGAACATGTTTGGCTGGTTTTGCTAATAACATATTTAGTTATGCTAAAAACGATTTCCATTTTTTATTATTACTAATGCATTGACGTATTTCAGTTCCTGATTCTGTTTTAATTACCGTTCTGCAAAAAGATCGCACCCGATATATTCGAAATGGTTAATCCAAATCTCTAAATATGTGTTCAACACATATTTAAATAATAATTAATCCTCTAATACGCCTTAAGGTGAATTTATTAACTAAGTAAAATAATTCTATTAAATGTAGATATAACCTTTAGTCTCAGAAACTACAGTACCTAGAAACGACACTTAATTAGTTGCTATTGTACTTTGTTCTGTTAAAAATTGCGACTGTCACAAGTAGCATTTACGAATTGCGCTCCATTAGAGTTGGTTTTGTAAACCTTTGCATTATTTCAACTTCTTATTTTAATGCCGATTACATTGATCTGAAATGAGATTGTAGTACATTTCATCTGCTAACAAAAATTTATTTGATAAGAACGGGAAACCTCAGAAGCAACATTTACTAGCTACACTATTTGTCAATGAATTTGACAATAATTAAGTTCGACAATCGACAATTCTGTATTTCTGTGCGGAGCTATTAGATTAAATTTTTAAATTCTGTTTGACAAACGTCAAAACATGAAACTGAACCGCATTATTGAAGTGATACTGCAGTAAGGTACGTCAAGAATAACGTTTATAACTCTATCGTTATTTGCCGTTAGATGCCAGACGATCGCAGGCTGATATAAAAACTTAGCAAATGAGATATGTTAGTTGATGGCCCGGAGATTTGGAAGTTGCTAAACGGCTGTTAAGAGGATTCGATTACATTTAGATATAATCCGATAAGTACAGCATTCAAGTAACAAACTTTTTATAAATAGTCTAATATAAAATGCAATTATTTGGCTGTAAAACTAAAACATTTATTATTACATGTTTTACAGCTTGGTTACTAATAAGTTCAGCATCGTCTGACATATAGGGTTGAGCTTGTATTAAAGTAATATTTTTAAACTTTCTTTGGTCAATCAATATACACATATTACACATATAACCAAACACACTGATATATAAATCGATCAGATCAAATTTTTGCTTGTTAACGAAAAACAGAAAGAAACATACTATTTACTCAAAATTACTTATATTTTACTATTGTAATTTAAGGTAAAACCTGCCATATTGAAAAATATACTATTAATTGTTATTAGCCCTTGTTCTTGATGACTGATTTGCATCTGCTTGCCAAGTTCTTCCTTAGTGATGCAGTGAAGTGACAACGGCTTCCCTTAAATCCATCTATTAAAGTTATGGATGAGAAGAAGGTTTGAAGATTGAGCTGGGTCGGCTAATCCATTTTATTGATTTTATTGATCGACATCCAAGATTCAACCACTTTTGAACTATGGCAAGGTGCATCGTTATCCTGTAAAATAATCTTTCCTTTCCTAAACAAATCTTTCCCACTAGGCAACATATTACTTTGAAGTACTTCAATGTATTTTCTAGCAAGCATCATCCCAGAGGCTGCATGCAGTCGATTATAACATAGGTTAGGTGTTTTATTATTGGTAGTAGGCAGTTTGCAACAATTATTACCCAGGAAATCTTCCGACATGCATATTACTGGCATCACTATTGATATTAAAGGTAAACTCATTACTGAATTGCTTCTGTTCTGGTATCAAGATGAAGGTTTGAAGATTGAGCTGGGTCGGCTAATCTATTTTATTGATCGACATCCAAGATTCAACCACTTTTGAACTATGGCAAGGTGCATTGTTATCCTGTAAAATAATCTTTCCGTTCCCAAACAAATCTTTCCCACTAGGCAACATCTTACTTTCAAGTACTTCAATGTATTTTCTAGCGAGCATCATCCCAGAGGCTGCAAACAGTCCATTATAACATAGGTTAGGTATTTTATTATTGGTAGTACGCAGTTTGCAACAATTATTGCTCAGGAAATCTTCCGACATACGTATTACTGGCATCACTATTGATATTAAAGGTAAACTCATTACTGAATTGCTTCTGTTCTGGTATCAAGTGACGATGTTCCTTCGACCATCTCTAACAGACGACTCTCTGCTTCTCGGAAAGCAGTCGTTTCTTGCATGCCGTAGATCTTCTCATAGAAGTATACAAATTGACACCAGTAGCTTCTGACGATTTTCTGTCAGTTCTGTAGAATTGAGACTCCTTCTTCGTTGGTAGTACGAAGTTTAGTGAAAATTTTTCCACAGGCAATCCTCTGACATACGTATTATCTACATGATTTTTGATATTAAAGGTGGATTCATCCCTGAATAGAATATTTTACCATTGTTATTTTTGCAGTAGATGTACATAAATTTGCACCACTAACTATTGGCCATAATTCGGTCAGCTCTGTAGAATTGAGATTCCTTTCTTGTTGGATGTACGAATTTTAGTGAAAACACTTCCACAGGATATCCTGTGACATACGTATTATTAACATGATTTTGGATATTAAAGGTGGATTAGTCACTGAATAGCATCTTTTGCCACTGTTATTTTTGAAGTAGATGTACATAAATTCGCACCAGTAGCTACTGACCATAGTTCGGTCAGCTCTGTAGAATTGAGACTCCGTTCTTGTTGGATGTAGGAATATTAGGAAAATTCTTCACCCCGAAATCGACTAACATACGTATTAAAAGTATGATTATTGATATTAAGGATTGATTTATCGCTGAACAGCACCTTCTGCCACTGTTCTTTTACAGTAGATGTACATCAATTCGTACCGGTAGCTATTGCCCATCATTCGGCCAGCTTTGTAAAATTGGCATTCCTATCTTGTGGGATGTATGAATTTTAGTGAAAATTCTTCGCCAGGAAATCCTCTGGCGTACATAATACATGATCCTCTGATATACATACTACCAGCATGATTATTGATATTGAAAGTGGATTCATCACTGAATATCATCTTCTGCCATTGTTTCGATGTCGGGTGACAATGTTCCAATACCTACCGCAAACGGTTGAGTCTCTGCTTCCCGGAAAGCAATATTTCCTTGCGTGCTGTATCACCCTGGCGTCTAAAATTAAAAAGTCCTCTCTTCACAGGAAATGTGCACAAACTGGCATCAGTTAGTAGTCTGTCACCACAATTTGATCAATTCTGTAGAATTGAGGCTTCTCTCAGTCAGTCTGGTTCTTCTTAACACAATATCGCTCTAATTTGTATTCAATTTTACCCATTTCTATGTAAAATATAATTACTTGTTCGATTTTCGGTTGATTGATTACACTGCATTTTTTTAGCGATTTTACGGGTGGAATATCCTTCGTTATGATAAAAAATTATTGCAAAATGTTTCTCTTCTGATAACTTGAACTTCTGCGAGCATATGCTGTATATTTGATGACATGTAAATATCAAATAAATATCCTCAATTTAGGGTAGAGGGTATATACAATTAAAATACGCAAGGTATTTCTCATGCAAACATTAAGTAATTGCTAGTCACCCCATCATTTGGGCATGTTTATTTAAATTTCTGTAAAGAATTCAAGCAGATAAACGAATAACATAATAATAATAATAAAATATTTTAATCTGTTTTTCAGAAATTATGTAAATATTTTATGTTAAACTCCAAGAAACATGTACACGCTTTGCTCATGCATAACATTTCCACACCACTGGAAGCATTAAAATGACAAAAATGTACGTAATGTATAACATTAAATTATGAGCTAACGTCATTATTTATACGCTACCGCCTTGACGCAACCTATCCGGCCGAAATTTATATTCAAAAAAAGATTGTAGCTATGTTTTAATGTATGTTTGCTTGATTACTATAAGCTATTTTGTTCCTTCTTTGCTGTATATTTAAGTGTTAGTTTGAAGGAAAGTAAGAAAATGAATATCCTAAAAATTTGTGAAGTAAATTATGGTAGAAGTTAGACTTTAACTCGACATGCAAGGATTCACGTGCGTTTGTAGTGTTAAATGAGATTGAAGAGGCACATATCTGGTGGATAAACACTGTCATCTCTTGTATAAATGCTTACTCAGTAAACGTAGAACTTGTCTAGAGTTTTACTGTCCGATTTAATTGTGAAAAAATCTTCCACGAAACCATTATTTACTTTTTTTGACCTTAACAAACACAAACCATACGTGCAAATTAACTATGTTATGCTGCACTGAGAGACCGCTTTGTTGAATTTTTCTCAAGCACGTTTATTGCAGATGGAACTTACATTTTACACCTTTGCTTTTGGATAAATTATCCGTATGGCTTTCTAAAGTGCTTGTTTAATATTCACTATAAACGTTGATGGAGTGATTCCCATTTGCAATAGCGTGTTGAGGAACTGTATGTCATACGTACAAAGTGATTTTTTAAAAAGTCAATTGCAGCAAGCCTAGAAAAAAAGCTATTCCGTCTGCAGTCAGCTGTAATGAGCTTTGAATGACATTTACCTGTATGTCAAACTGTCACACAGTTCAGGTAGTTAAAAATTTTGGCCCAACAAAATGTGAAAATGAACAAGTATTTAGTTGCAACTGATTTGTAATTTATTAAGGTAAGTAAATTACAGGTTTATTTAATTATTGGCAGCTATGCTGTTACAATTTTCATATTGTCAGATTCTAAAGCTTAATATAGACGGGTCAATCCCTAGGCTACTGCAATTGACTTTTTAAAAAATCACATGGTATCATTATTATGTACAGCAGTAATACTCCGCGAATTGGACTAACAGATGCACACATTAATTTATAAATATAAAATGCCGTATATAACAGTATTTGGGAACCCAGTACCACCGCAATTCTGTTTTCCTGGTATGTGATCTCAGCTAGATGTACTTTTGTTTCGTTTCCGATTTTATGCTAATACCGTACACATGTAAACTAACAGTCCAAATACACAATATTTTTAAAAATATTTTAAGATAACTTTTGGAGGAAACCATTTTTAAACTGGACAACAATCTTTCAAGCAATGATAAACACTAAAAGTTTAAATTTTGAAAAAAAGTCCATAAGCTATTTCTAAAAATTGTTTAATCTCGTTGAAATACCCAAAAATATTTTTAAGAGGCCTATTCATGGGGGACACTGCCTACTACAATCTACATGAAAATAATTTAGAGTTATTAGAAAGTAATACCTTTTCATTTCTTTCGCCATACAGTGAGTTTACAACCAAAGCGATAAACTCAATAAAATAAAGGCAATTATTTTTGTTGAAAAGCGCTCGGACACGTCAATGTAGATTGTTGAATAGGCATTTTTGGTTCATATGTATACTCAACATCACTTCCGGTTACCCCGGAATGGACAGCAATTTTCTTATTCCAAATACAACACCCAGTATACTATAACGAATTTGGACAGATAATCAATAAACGTTTTCAGTAAACCCAGATTTGACATCTTTGTTATGCAGATTTGCTGAAATATTTAGAAAAATTATAAAAGCATTTCAGTACAAACTAAAAGTTTAGATAGTAACTTAAGAAGCATTTTATACTAAATGTTCACACTGATGCCCGTTCGTTTCAATGCATTTCGCAAGTCGGACAATTATTTCGAAGAATATGAGTTGAAATTAGTCTTATATCCTGACGAGTCCGATCTTTTAAATCTTCCAGGAAAATTGGCCTATTACAGTACACTTTGGGTTACAAAATAATCCCTAAAGAAAAACATCTAGAGGTGTTATATCAGGTGATCTACGTGGTCACCCAATAGGTCCTCTCCTACCGATCCACTGTTGGAAAAGGTGACATCCAAAAACTGTCAAATGACTAATACATAGCGCGAAGGTGCTCCATCCTGCTTAAAAAATATTTGATTGTGTGATAGATCAAGATTTTGGGATTTTGGAAAATAGAATCAGAAATTTTCTGAGGACGCTGAGCGTGCACCTCCTGCATCCAGCGTGGGTTCTTTGTAGCCCAATATCTGCAATTTTTAAATTGATTGTACCATTTAGACGCAACGTTGCCTCATCGGAAAATACTATTTTCGCTGTTGGAAATATCTTTGAGACTGTACCCTAATCATTATTCCTTGAAAATTTCCTAACAGTTGCGTGAGCATTTCTTTCAGCTAGCTGGTTTACCTTCAGGTAGATCCCTAACATGGCCCAATTCTCTGAAATGTTTTTCTACTTTACTCACAGTAAAATGACTCATTAGCGGCCGGTGAGGTTGTTTCACTAAAAAAATTGCAAACTAGATCTTGAGTTGGAATTCGATCTCCAAAACAAATCATCATGAATAATTTTACTAGTCCTCTTTCTGTCAGACGCATCTTAATTTTTGATGGGATAATAGTTATATGAATAATTTCTTAATAAAAACTGCAATTATCAGTAGTAACTAGTAATTCTGACAAATTCGTTATTTTCTACAACAACTATCACTAAGTAAAATTGCATTGTATATACAGAGTGCAATTACCAGAAGAGAAAATTATCATCTTACATTTTGATAAATATATCAGCAAATTTTCATGATAAATGATCATATTCAGTTTACTGAAAATTGTTTGATTATCTATCCAAATTCGTTAAAATATACTGGATGATGCATTTGAAAAAAGAAAGTTGGTATAACTTCTGGGAAAACCGAAAATGTTGCTAAGTTGAAATACGAGACAAAAAGTGCCAATTAAAAAGTCTACATAGATTTGCCCCAGCGTTTTTCAACAAAAATAATGTATTTACGTTACTGAATTTATTTCTTTCATCGTGAACTCACTGTATATATCAAATACATATCCACTACAAGCACAGATGCCTCATAATAGCAGAACACTAGAAAATTAAACCTCAAATTGTACTTTAAACATTTGAATAATTGTTTGGTTAAACCAACCAATTAGCACTTCCGGATCTTCCATCCTCAAAAATGGACTTTGCGAATCTTATGGACTCTCGGACAATAGTCTAGCAACGAACACGCCTTGGTGTGGCAATGTACACACTCTATTTCGTAATATCAAAATATTTTAATCGGGTTCAGCTGGCAAGTTGCAAGTATTTTTTGATACATTTTAGTTTACTTGAAGATCAATTTCGCTAATAAAGTTGATAATTATAGTTACTAATTGAAAATACATGATCAGAAAATCCAACGTTAAAAGTTATATTTGCGAACTCTACTGTTTCTTGTTCATAGTAAGTGTTTTATAATATTTTCAGATTAAATAAATCTGTAATACAGATCTTCAGAGCTAGTTTTGACTGACTTTTTTTTATAGAAACAACGAACATCAAAAATATCTGTGTTAGTCCGGCAATATAATTAAAGGTTTGAGTAATTACTTGACTGTTTAATTTGTTTTTATTGTCATCCTGTTATTTTAAAAACGAATTTTATTTCAGTTTACTTTGATTTTAAATATATTTGCATTGAAGTTTTCAACGTTAAAAGTTTGATTACGACGTTAAATGACTTTTCCTCTGTCAGTTTTTTACTGCCGTCTAGTAAACCAGCTGTACAATTCTTAACAAAAATAGTAACTATGTACTGTGTTTATACAAGGGACGCCGGTTCGAATCCAACCGAGGTGGGTAAGATTTTTCTAGCGGCGCAAAATCTGAAAGTGCGCCTTCTGTCGGATAAGAAGTAAAGCCGTAGGTCCCAAACCACTGCGATGTGTGACACGTTAATAATCCCTATTGGAGTTGGAATTACCCCAGATAAGCAAAATTCATAGTTGGGGTGTACAATGGGCTGATTATGACCTGAGTGCAAAGACATGCTTGAAAAACCGCGTCCTAGATCTCGCTCTTTCGAACAACAACAATAACTATGTACCTATACGTTTCTCTGGGTATTTCAATACCTAACGTTAGGAAAAGATAAAAAATGAGAGGTATTATTATTATGTTATTATACTTGGTAGAATACAATATCATGACCAACACAGAGGCCGAAAGAAATATAGCAGTAAAAGGACAAACGTTGGATAAAGTAAATGAATATGTATATCTGGGACAAGAAATAAAAGCTAATATAGAAAATCAATAGGCAGAAATTGTAAGGAGAATCCGTCTGACATTGGCGGCTGATGGAAAATTAAAAAACGTATTGAAAAACAAATACTTAAAAACCAAAGTTTTTAACCAGTGCATATTGCCAGTTATGACATATGGTTGACAGACATTGACACTTACAAAAAATATCATGGACGAAATCGTTAAAACTCAAAGGGCGATAGAAAGAAATATGTTGGGCGTAAAACTAAAAGATAGGAGATCATACATCTGGGTAAGAGAAAGAATGAAGGTAATAGACGTAGCAGAACATATAGCACAGTTCAAATGGAGCTACGAGGGTCACGTTGCTAGACAGTAAGATGGACGATGGAATACCATACCATAACAATGGAGACCTTGGATAGGGAAAGACAACACGCGGAAGACCACAGATGCGATGGACGGACGACTTGAAGAAGATGGCGGGTTTATGCTGGATGAGAAGTGCCCAGAATATGAACTAATGGCGTCAGATGGGGGAGGCCTATGTTCAAGGACGGACCACATGGGGCTAATGAAGAAGAAGAAGAAGAAGACGAACACAATATATATATATATATATATATATATATACACACCATTCGTGTAATAAAGGATTTAGTGATAAACGAATATAACAACGGCAATATAAAATAATAATACCGTAATATACACAATTTGAAACCTTTCTGTAGTAGTGCCCGTGCTGGTCTTGGTATTGTTGGGATGCGTTTCTAAGCCCTTCCTGAATTCCCGGCGGACGTGACATCATTTTGGGGAAAGCTGATTCCATTGCTCGTACCGCTGGAAAAACCTGGTTGCTATAGTAACGCATTCCGTGGGTCCGAGGAATTTATGGATACGTGGAATTCTTGGGACCTACCGCTACATATCCAATAATACCGGGTAATTCACGAAAGAGTATGAACTTGCTATTCCTAAAATAAGCAACACAAAATACAGATCACAAGGTACTTCGACAAATGTTTATTTTATGAATCAGATATTTGATATGTTCGGTTTTTTACACTGCTCAACCTTTTTATAATGTAACTGTGAACAAAAACGGGATATTCATATTTATAAAATTATCCAAGTTTCAGTATTAAAAATATAAAATAGCTATCATAATAATTTATTAATTTTAAAATTTTGCCAATAATCCGTCAAGCTTACAAAAGGAGCATCTAAATTCATAGGTAATACCGTCAATAAAAATTTAGATATTGTAGAATCTTGTAATACGAATGTTGTGTTGCCTATTTTTAAAATAGTAAGGTCATACTCTTGCGTGAATCACCCTGTATAATAACATTTCTACAGTTCCGAGGAGATGGACGTAAATGAAATCTACTTAAAACGTTTTATATTGACAACCATAAAATAAAAAATACCCTTTTAGCGAAGGAAGGTATTGAGCTTCTAACCTCGTCTATTGGAATGTGTTGATCAGAATTCGAAATCAACATCAAATGTGCGGTTTCCTAATTAAAGCAGTTTATGTTACGTTTAAAATGACATGCATCTTGTTGAAATGCGTAGTAAGCACAAATAAAACGAATTAAACATATTGACATTTTTAATGCTGTTTTGAATTATTAATTTTATGGCATTGATGCTGCAGAAAGTTACAGCCTAAAAATTCTGAGAAAAACTATCTATTTTAAATGCACTTAAAAAGATAGAAGGTTGAGGTCAGTTGTATACGTTTTTTGCACAATCTTGTGTGGTTTGTACATAAATAATATGCGAATACCATTTTATGTGTATTTCATTTCCATTGATAATATAACTAGATCGTATTTAAATAGCACAATTGGGTCTTGAATTATTAATATACGTTTTATAGCTGGTACAGTTTAACTCACTTGTGTATTCCTGATATTGCACCTTCAATACCACGTTTTGCACAGTTTCCACACTCACATAATTGTAATACTTTTCTTATCCTTCTTTTCTCGCAAACCACTAGCTGCACGATACCTGAGTATAAAATACCAGTTTTCGAATTGAATTACAGTTGTTGTAAACACTTCTCGATTTAAATATGTTTGCGTCTGAATTAGTGACACGGCTATTTTTGAAGTGGTATTTAACTATACGTGATTGTAGTGTTTGTTCTCTAAAAACTAAACAATGTGTTGTCAGTAATAGATATTTCTTATAAAATCTAACCATAGGTTTGGTCAAATTTAAAACACTCAACACTTAAGATATGCATTCACTTACTAAAAATTTCCATAAAGAGTATTATAATTACCCATGGCAGCTAACAAAGACGCAATTAACAGTATTTATCAAAGTTTTTCAGATATTTGTAAACATACAAAAGTAATTGTTATTTACATTCAATATCTTCGTGTATTTAGGAATCTCCGGATTTTCGTCGTTCGGATTTGACGTTCAAATCTAGGTCCCCGTGTTTGTACCTTAGCGCGGAGGAGAAATACGTGCTAGAGAAAAACACGTTGTTCAGTAGTAAAAACGAAAATTGTTTGCATTAACGTTCTGCTTCGTCAGCTCACAGTGCTCACACGCTAAGAGAACTTGCATTGTAATGATAGTATTTTGGAAATAAATGTTTTAAATAGAAGCTTGCGGGATAGTAATATCGATGAGAGTGGTTTTCACATATTCATTCCCAATAATACCGTTTGAGTACACTATTTCAATAAACCGCCATTTTAATTTTGTAGAGGCAGAAGCTGTGGAGATATTTTCCTCAATAGAACGCGGAAAATAATATCTACATGGTATAATTGTTAGCGGAAACAAAATGAATTTTAGAGAATAAAACTGGCATGGTAAGGTTTACATACTTTTAAAACTTCGATTTTGAAATGGCGTTTCTTGTTGAAAATCCGTCAAAGTTTGATCTGCGTGCGGTCCTACAATTTTTATGCGCTAAGGGTGTGCAGCCATTGCAGATTCATACGCGAATGCAAGCAATGTATGGAAATGCATGTATTGCGTATCCAACTGTAAAGGAATGGTGCCGAAAATTTAAGAACAGAAAATGGGACTATGGATGAGCCGCAACCGGGTGCACGGTGTACTGCGTTAACAGAAAACAATTTGCCATGTGCTGAAGGTTTTATTAGAGAAAATCGGTGAATTTCTATTAGAGAAATTTCAGAAATTGTTGGTGCGAGTGCAGGATCGTCCATAGTATTGGTAGTAATCAGGGTTACAACAAAGTTTGTTCGCAATGGATTCCTCGTCTATTGTCTAATGAACAAAAATGCTTGCGAATGGGCTTATCTCTGCAACACCTTACAGACTATAGGAAAATGCTGATGACTTTCTTCTATCAATAGTTGCTGGTGACGAAACTTGGTGCCATTACTACGAGCCATCCATCCATTAAGTTATTGTCGATGCAGTAGAAACATTAAAGTTTATCACCACCGACGAAGTTTAGAGCACAACCTTCGGCAGGCAAGGCGATGTTAACATTTTTTTTTTCGACCATGAAGGACCCTTGTTGATAGAGGTTACGGAATCTGGAGTAAATGTCAGGTTTTAGAGAATCCACCCTATAGGCTATAGCCCGGATCTATCGCGTTGCGATTTCCAAATTTTTGGACCTCTGAAAGGGGCTTTTTGAATCTGATGCAGAAATACAGATAGCTGTAGAAGACTTCTTCGATCAGGAGCCATAAGAATTCTACGAACAGGGTATCCGTCGATTGGTAAAACAATGGGATATGTGCCTTAACTGTGACGGTAATTATTAGTAACTAAATTGTTGAATAATCTTTCTATAAAGGAAAGTTGGGTTTCAATTGAGTCATTCGGCAAGGGTGTCACGTAAAAAGGACGCGCGACATAAGGACGCGGACAAAAGGACGTGCGATAAGTGGGCGCACACGACAAAAGGACGCGCGACGAATGAACGCGTCCTTATAAATTTCCTGAAACTTTATTTTAGAATAAGACTAAGTGTATTATTAATAATTATTATATTTGAACTTGTTAATACAAATTTAATTTTACATAAAAACATAATACGTACAAATACATCAAATATTTAAAAATATATAAATGAACACTTGTAATTAAAAACGTTACACTTGTAATTTAAAATTGTAGGCAACCCCGCGTATTTGTAGGTAATGAGCATCATTAGGATTAGCGTAATTACGTATATTTAAATAAATATTTTATTAATTCCCAAGAAGGATTTTTTCACAAAAGTAACTTTCAGATGTTGTTCAATTTTTGTAAATGACTAGTTTGTTTCCAAGGAGATAATGACCTCATTAGCTAATGTACATGTGAAAATTAAATTTATATTAACACATTCAAATATAATAATTATTAATAATTAACTTAGACTTATTTTAATTCAAATTTCAAGAAATTTATAAGGACGCGTCCTTATGTCGCACGTCCTTTTTTCCGCGTCCGTTTGTCGTATATCCGTCGGCTAATCATCCAATGATTATCTGCAGAGTCCAACATAAAGTCAACAGGACAGTGGCATCAATGTTAGCTTTGGTAGTATCTGAGGCGATCACTTACCCTCACCAGTAGAGGTCAGAGTTCTGTTTACATTCCGTCAACCATCTCCTTGACATCTACAGGTCGTCAGGAGCGGTTCTGTTGGCCGCAACATAATAGTAGCTGTTTCGTATAAAATTCAATGTATTAATTTCGAGCAGATGGAGTTCTGTTTCGCGTTGTCATCTTGAAACAAATGCTCGAAGTTGATATATCACTATAATCTGTTTGGCATACTTTAGCATCCGTGATATCATACATGTATCATAACTAAGCCCATAAGATGCAAGCTGCAATATCTTGCGAAGCATTAGTTTATTTTGGTTCACAAACAGCAGTAGCTGAATGTGACGTCTAATTGACGATGCGGTCTCAGCCGAAAATTATTTGTGGTGTTGACAAATTCTAACATACACAATTTGCGTAGAGGTTATCTTGTGATGCTTCCTCGGAATGGCGCGAGAAAAACAGTATTGGTACGTATTTCATTTGAAGAAAAGGAATTCCCATTGTGACGATTGTATCATTATTTTCCCATATAAAATGATTTTCATATAAATTTTGACCTTAGAGGCTTCAAAATGTATTTTAAACAAGGAAATACCCCCCGCGACGGTTGTATGGTCGTTTTCGCTTTCGTTTGAAATTTAGTAATTGATCCAGTTGATGGGTGATATATTTTAAAGCATGAAATTCGCAGGGCTTGTTGAAAGGTAATTATCCTAAAAAAGTCCGAGTTGTGACATGCTTACAATTTTTAATTTCTATGGACAATGACAGTGTTTCTTATCCCGTGAGCCGATGTTATAAACAATATGCTAGTAGTATGTGAAAATAATATTAATATAAATTTTTGTTATTAGTAGGTGGAGTGTGTATTTTAGTCATGAAATGCTCGCCGAACTTGTTTTTCTGGAAAACTAAGAAAGATTATTTTCAAGATGTCTTGTTCCAGTTTTGCTTGTTTTACTCAGCAGCACTTGGAGCATTTTGTAAGTATGAACACCCATTTAAGACACGTTGGCTCTGATATTTTCCCGTGTTTCTTTTAGCCAGATGTAGACTATTTAAGTAATAATAGCGAGGCTCTACACCCCGTGACGGGGTTTGGCCTGCAAGGCGGAAGATCAGAGCTCCAGATTCCTTGCTCTCAAACCCGGTTGTCGCGTACCAAAATAATGGCACGTGTGATGTGGTAAGCATCACACAGCAGACAACCGCATTATTACCCTTGTTCAGTCAAACGCAGCTACCCGATTATTTAAGGCGACTGGATAAGCCGCCCGCCAGGTAGCGAGACGGGGGTTTGAATGATTTTAAATACCTTGAAGTTTATTCCAGCTTAGTTGTTAGTCATTTTGAACAAATACTAGTTCGTAAAGACGTATTTCCACCAAACGTACATTTGAGGTTGTGTTTGTTTCTGTATTGTTTTTTTAAAACTGGAAAAACAAAACATCGGCACAACACGAACGAATCAGATACTATGTCCCAACCGATGAGACTAGTTTCGGTTCTAGTTTTGTTTTAGTTGCGAACTGATTTTCACCAGGAAAGACAATAACATTTGAGAAATTGAGTTTATACAGAAATCATGATTAGCTACCATGAATTGTTTTTGACTTGCGGGTGGTTCATGCTACGTTCTGTGGAAAACAAAAGAGGCAGCAACGCCAGCACCCATATTAGGTGAGATCTTATTTAAGCAGGCAAGGAGATGATGGGCTGGCACAAATAGTATCACAGTTAAAAAGATGTGATATTGGGCTACAGGTGAATTACGGTCACCTATTCATAATTTCGTAAGAATGTCTAGCATTGATTTCGAAGCCCTCATAAGTTTAGTTGGCAGAAATATTTGCTAGCAAAACATATTACAGAGCTGCTATCTTAATTAACGACCGCTTAGCAATAACTTCCAATAGCTATCATAGTTTGATGTATTTATGTAGAATACCAACTTCTTCAATATCACGAATTGTATTAGAAGTATGCAGTGCTCTTTGTGAAGGTCTACAGCATTATATAAAGGTAAGTGTGATACAACGCAAACATTATTTAATTTTTTTTGTATTTATAGAGTACATTAGAAAAAGTATATTAGTTATAAAGCCTTGTTTAAAAATATACAGTATTATCGTAATAGACTAACTTGACTTATTTGTATAATTACTTGATGCAAAATGAAAATGCTGTAGATCACTGAAAAATTTCTGCATCAGCTGGGCCTATAGTTGCTAGCTTCCCAGATGGAATAGTATGCCTATTATGACTGCTAGACGATGGTGAAATGTGTGCTAAAGTTTCTTCTTTCCAAGTCTGGCTTCATACAATAGATTATTAATATGATGATGTAGTGTGACTTTGGTATGTTCACCTTTTAGGCTTCGCATGTTATGGATCATCATTTCCCTAAATATATCGTATTCGTCACATTTTCCTTTTCATCATTTGAAACACCTGGGTGGCCTCGTTGTTACCGCCATTGTCTTTTCTGACTCTTCGTTTAACTTCTTTTAGAGTACCAAATATAGGTTGTTGCTGAAAAAATTGTATAGCTGATTTCTTAATATTTTCCAGCATGTTTTATCGTGACATTCACTGCAGTAGTAATGATTTCGTTAGATGGACTACGTACTTTGGGGTGTAAAATTTACTATCTTCAATCGTGTCGTCATCTGAGGAATTGCTGCCCTAACACAAGCATATTGAATTCAGAACACGTTTTCCAAAATTTGATTTGTGGTAATAAATTGATTGTTTTGGGTACCTGAAAAATCAACCTCAACGCCGACCAATTAGTTAGTGTTTGTAGATCAGAAGTCCATGTGGAGTTTTACATTCTACGGTGTTTTGGTAGTTTGCTGCCATAAAATAAACGATTTATCAAGGTGTATTATTTCGAGGGCCTTCAACAATTTCCGCAAGGTATTACTGTTTGTTCCTGGCTTTCGGTTATTTAAACGTTACCTTTAGGAATAAACATTTCTCTCTGTTGCTTGGCATTAGTTGACCTGGAGTCAATCTGGCAGATATCACTTATGTTTAATTATATGAATACCGAGTGTATTTTTGAATTTTTAGCTATACCTACAGACTATAACAGGAAAGGAAACTGCGAACGAGGTTTATGGACGGAACAACAATTGCAAGGTGCAGTAAATGCAATAAAACACGGCGAAATGGGTGTTAATGACGCTGCTAGACATTTCGGTGTACCACAGTCTACGTTAAGAAGAAAAATTAAGATAGGTTAACTAAACAAATCTGCGCTGCCTGGGATTCTTCTTCTTCTTCTTCTGTATATAGGCCAATGGCCTGTTAATTACCTATAACAGAGTAGGTTCTGCCTGAGATGAAAATTAAAGATCATGTGCTAAAGTTGAAGAGAAAAAAGGAAGATAGCGAGTAAAGAAAGGAAAAATGTTGGTATTAAGAAGAGAAAAAGGCATACGTTTCTTCCTCTTCATCTAAAGATACTGATGCAAAAATTGAACGTAATGATTGTAGTGAAGATAGTGTAGATGTAGAAGAAGATGAAACAAAGTGCGCAGGATGCGGAGAGAGACAAGTATCAAACTACGCCTAAAAAAGAAGTCTAGCTTCAATGTGTTTACTGTTCTCGCTGGTTTCATGAAGATTGCTCCAAGTACTTTAGCGTGTTTGATAGATGTGGCAAAATCTTGACCAAAAAGCGGAATTAGTAAGGAAGTTATATCACCGTAATATGGTGAGTCAACTCACGCACACATGTTGGGCGAAATGACTTTTTGTAGTATTTAGAATTTATTTTGTATTTGCTTGTATTGTTCAATATATATATATATATATATATATATATATA
>JABXWE010008882.1:0-31706 GCA_014611495.1 Limonius californicus | reverse complement strand
ACGATTAAGTAGTTAAACGAGTTGCTAATAAGACCAAGTTTGAACTCTCGACAGACGTTTAGCACCTCCTTCAAATTAATCATAAAGTCAATGTTTCGTGTAATGAAAAGCACGTCAAACTTTCAGATGTACTTCGTTAGCGTGAAATCCAGCCGACATTTACAATTACTTACGAGGACCGTAAGTAGTACTTTTGCACGAAATAACAATTTCACTTGTTACGAGGTTCTATCATTGCTTAGTACATCTGGAAGCTCCAAGAGAGATATTCAGAAAGCGCACATACGAAGCTTAGTGCATTCGACTAGATGTACCCGAGAACATTCAATTACGTTCAAAAGGAAATGGAAATGTCAATGCATTCTACACGAGGGATTCTAAAAGGGTTTGTTGAAACTATAACTTCATAACAATGTGATTGAGGATTTAGAAGAAATGAGATCGTTTGATTTAACCCAATGCTTTTCAAAGTGATTAAGATAGCGCTTGAGGCGATTCACAAGCAACTAATATTTATTTTTTAATCATAACAGTCAATCTCGTGCTTTACATTACATGAGAACTGCTTTTTGAAAGAAAAAACGTGCTATGAAGAAAACGTTTTGAAAACGATTTATGTTTTCACAATTAGATGAATGTCTCTCAAAAAAAACATTATTTATTTTCTACTTAACAGGGGAAAGTATCCCCAAGCTAAAAATGAACAATGTGAACCGATTTTAAAAACATTTATTCGAAAAGTAAAAATATCCTTCTGACTGTCCAAAAATTGCGTTAAGAAGGTGCAAATGTGGGAGAAAAAAAGTCTACATAATTAGTGGATAGATATAAAAAATGTGTACCATGACTTCGTAAATTGCAGTTTTCTCTAGAAACTGTATATCTCTGTCTATAATGGAATTAAATTCAACTTGGAACTAGTTCTTCGAGTCGCTAAATTACAAATTTTCAAACTAAGATATTCTAGGGACCTCGATGGGACAGTGCAAACGAGCGTTGAACTCGAGGTCACATTGAAATGCGGTCCGATGGGCTGCGTGTTCGAACCCCGGCTGAGGCGACCATAATTTACTTAGTTAAGTCATGTTCCTTTATCACGCGTGTCAAAATGTTTCTCCGAAACTTGCTAGCTGGTACTAGTGAGTGGAGGATTGGTCCAACGTCGCGCTTATGGTCTATTCGGACCGATTTTTATCCGTAACTCTGGACGGGGCCCCTACAGGATGCTATCAACCGGGCCAGCTGAACCCTGGTTTTTATGGGAAGTGTTACTCCTCCATCACTCCCCGATTTACCCTGGCAGAGCCCGGGTCCAATGCTTGGATCCGAAAACATTAAGAAAATAAATTCCATATCGACATGGAGGCCAACGAACAAGAAACGGGAGAAATACAAGAAGAACAGCAAACAACGCTAGAGCAAGAAAGGCAGGGAGAAGAAAAAATATAAGAGAAGAAGAAATCAAGATGACTGTAAAAATAATGACAAATGGGAAAGACGCAGGAGAAGACAACATCGCCCCAGAATTGATAAAAACGGGAGGAGAAATTGTAACGAAGTGACTGAAAACAATCTTTCAACAAGCATGGGAAACAGAAACGATTCCATCGGAATGGGAAAGAAATATAATAATACCCAAACATAAGAAAGGAGCCACCACGAACTGTGTACTACCGAGCCATATGCCTGTCGTCAGTGAGCTTAAAGATATACTCAAAAATCATAGAAAAGAAATTGAGAGCAGAAATTGAAGAAAAACTAGAAGATGGGCTATCGCCCAGGGAAACAAACGCAAGACCATATACACACTATTAGACTAATCATAAGCAAGATGATAGACAAGAACGAAGACTTGTTCTTAGCATTTCTGGACCTTAAAACTGCTTTGACCTGGTGCCGAGGGAGCAAATATAAAAGACCCTGGAAGAATTATAAGCAAGCCCTAAATTAATGAGGATAATAAAGAGCATGAATAAAAGAACAGTAGGAATAGTTAGAATAAACGGAGAAAAGTCGAAGGAGTTTAACATGGAAAAAAGCATAAAACAGGGAGATAGCCTAAGCCCCTTACTATTCGTAGTGTACATGAACAGTATAATAAGAAAAACAGAAAATGGAACAAGAAAATCAAGATTAGGGTATTACAACATGAACCCTACAAATACCCAAAACCTAATTCATGCGGACGATATCCTGGTAACGGCAACTAATACAAGACAGCTACAATACAACATAAATATATGGAAACAAAACTTGGAGGAAAAGGGAATGGGAATAAATACACAAAAAAGTAAAATACTACACATCAAGAAAAATGATAGATAAATAGAAGAACCCATCTTCCTCGATAGAACACAGGTACAATATGTAAAAAAAATGCTAATATTTAGACACATATATAAAAAATGACAGAAGAATAGATAAGGAAATCAATAATAGAATATATATTAATAATAATAATAATAATAGGCAATTATTATTATTAATATATAAAGTATGAATTTCAACGAAGTAAGGCAGCAAACAATTAGCAAATAATAGAATAAACAAAGCAAACAATATATATTATCAGATAAACAATACCATCATAAGAAAGGAAGAAATTAGCATCAAGGCAAAAATGCACCTCTGTAAAACAATATTCACCCCTACTCTGGTATACGGAGCAGAGACCTGGGCAATAACAGATAAATATAGATCAAAGGTGACTGCAACAGAAATGAAATAGGTAAGAAGAGTCCTAGGGAAAACAAGGAGGGATAGGATAAGGAACAACAGCATAAGGGAGGAACTGGACCAACAGCCTATTGTACGCGGAATGGAGAACAAACAATTAAAGTGGTACGGACACGTACACCGCATGGACATCACGAGATACCTGAAACTGATAGTGGAAACAAGAATGGAGAAAAGAAAAACAAAAGGTAGACCCCGAATACAATGGGAAGATAATATCAAGCAGACGGCTAGAATAAGAGGAAAGAATATAGAAGAGGTGAAAATGGCAAAAGAGAGGAAAACCTATAGGAAATGGAGAATGGGCCCAACGCCGTGAGGCATAAATGGAAAACGAGACAGAAGAAGAAGAAGAAGAAGAAGAAGTTTAGGGTGCACATTGCATGAATGGCTAGTATGTAAGGGACGCCCGTACCCCCCGAAGAAATGCAAAAACGGTTCCAGTGGGGACGGGCGGTAATGTGTGAATAGAAACAAACTCTGATATTCAATTTACATATTTTATATATTTTTGCACTGAAAATCTACGTTTTTATTAATGTATTACTTTATATAGATACTCTGTTTATTAGTGCAAATGGCATACAGGAGTTTATCGAGGAATTCGAAAAAAGCTTATGTTATAACCTAGAATACATTTTGATATTCACAATCTAATATAGGAAATGTGACGCAATGTCGTATTGAATTTGCCTTTTGGAGTCAAACAACAGGACCTAGAGTAATGTTTAGCAAAACACCTGTAAGTTAGGCAATGTGTATTCAGAATTTAGCTGTATCGTGGGTTCGTGTGTATTGTTTTACTATGTAAATTATTCTAAAATAATACAAAATATCCTATGTATAAATATAACTTCTAGGTACCTGCAATAAAAATTCATAAACACGTGGGTATTTTTAGATTTTCGATTTGTGCAATATTAAGCGAGAAAATTATTAATACAAAAGTACGGAGGTTGCACCCTTAATTACTAAATCTAGTGCACGCCGTGTTATGTTCTTTTAAAATTTTCAGCTACATTTGGATTAATGTCATACTTTAATTGCCGCTTTTGGGAACTGAAATTCTATTTTAATTGCCGTTTGTATGTTGATAACAGTTTTGGTTATTTTGTTGTTTTTAGAGATTGATTTATGACGAGACCAATTTCGAAGTTCCCTTTGTAGGCTAGATTTGCCGTTTGCGAGAGTTCTTCAGTCAGTCTTCAACCTTTGACTCCGGTCTACCAATTCCATCTAAGGGGGCCGTTAAGGAATTAAGTACGGCAGGGGCGGCTTATGTTTTCGATGGGTATCCATGGCCTCTATTTTCGTATCGCTGCATCACCGTGGGGTGAGCAGAATATCGACAAGTGTCGGATTTTTAAGAAAACATGCTGGAATTTTCAACCCTGGAAGGGCAATTCATTGCGAATTTGCCGATCGCCTTTGGCGGATTAGTATCGAGCTCATTCGTTGTTCCTGTACCTGTGCCGTTGTGGCGACAACTATTTCGCCCCAAAATACCCCAGACTTGACCTGCTTCTGGAAAAAATACTTCCGACATTGTGCCTGGCTCCGCCTCGCTGTTCGAAATTCAAGGTAAAGAACTACGTTTTGGTGCTGTGAAGAAAGAACCCTTTTTCGCGTCAGCTTGCAAAATTTTAAGGGATTGGACCTTTATTATGTAACAAGAAGCGACCTTCAGTCGCAGACGGTCTTTTTTTGGGTACTACAAAGTGTAGAGTAATTTTTTTATATATACTGTGTCATTCCTGTAAGCTCTGGCGTCACTGGCCACGTGTGTGTTGTGGAAAATATAAATGACATACGCCAGCGGCGGCGAGTTTTTTTGTCTTGAAAGTTTAACTATAGAAGCACCATTTGCTGTCATTCTTTTGTACTTTTGTCATTTCTAATAATTTAGTTATATGTGTGTTAAAATTTACTGCCTCTTTTATTATTGTGCATTCTGCATTTATGTGTGTACGAATTTTGCAAGCTTTATAAACAGGAGGGAGGCACAATAAAGGTGAGTTCGATTCCCGTAAGCTGCTGGCCTTCCACGAGGACCTACAATCAGCTGTATTTGGAAGGTGGCGCCCACTAATTTTGACCCACTCTGTACACAACTAGGAAGATTTCCTCCAGTAAGCGATTTCCGCGAACTCCCCCTACTCCTCTGAGCTAAGCTGTAGGCCTTTTCCACCTGTCCGGTTACGGGTTGACGGAAAAGCTCGTTTGGCCCGTAACGGCCGCTTAACGGGATCAGATCGGGGCTCGGGAATTTTGAAAACAATAACCGATTGGTAGTAATAAACGGTAAACTATCCTTCCGTTGCAGCAATATCTTCCTTTTCCATTTTCTTCGCAAGTTCTTCCGCTTTCGGGAGCATCAACGGACTTTAGCGAACCAGAGTTTCTATGCAGATTCCATTTGATCGTCTTTCCCAATGCGGTTTCTTTTAATGTTTAAATTGTCATTTGTCTTTACAGTGTCTTCTATTTTAATACGCTTGTAGAAATTTTACATAAAACTGATTGCGAAATGTTTAATAGTGCCGCCGAATTCCACTGCCTTATTTTTGGCAACTTATCATCTGTTCTAAACTGTTATTTTTTCTTATAAGTAAGATCATGTCTATATTTTTATGTCAGCCGGCAGCCATTACAGAGGGTTAGTATATAACCACCAACCAGCCTGTAGGCTATTAACTTACGGGAGAGATAGGTCCAGTACCACCCGAGCTTGAAAATCCAAACCAACAAAAAAACGAATGCAAAAAAGGTTATTGTTAGTGCAGGAAAACAATCCTAAAAAAAAATTAATAACATAAAGCGAAGTCATGATTACTATAAAAGATGTTTTTCCTATGTAGAGTCGTATACGTCCGGCCCATTCTTCGCGAAAGTGATAACAATACCCGAATGATAACAATATCCGTGATTCCACTAAGCAGCGTGCACTGCAATTACTTTTATGACTTGTTTCTGAATCGTTTGCAAATAGATGAGTATCAGGCAATGAAAAATGTTGCTTTTTCACTTACACTTGCTAGTATAAAAATGTATTATTTATTGACATGAAATTCTCCATGTGCCATTTGTAATGAAAATATGGTATTTCTGTACATGTATACAGTTTATAAATTAATATAAGCATCAGTTGTTCCACAAAGTACGTAATTCAAAAATTTGGAAAACACTACTTTATTCAACCCTTACGACAGCTTTCGAGTACAATTAAATATTTTATTTCAATCCATTTTTATAGCTACAAGGAGTATTGAAATGTAGAAAAATATCGCTTCTTGTGTTATGTTAATATCTTTACCCTTAAAGGATATACAAAATTACTTCTACTAAACATACACTTACTGCTTGCTACAATTGCTACGGATTTCCATCTCATGTGGGCAACAATTCTTGAAAAGGCCTCAGCAATATACACAATCGACGGGCTATCTCTGTATGTATTGGTCTTTTCCTCTTCCTTCTCTTCCTACGAAACACAAAAAAATTATATTTTAACCCTTGTCAAAAAATTCAAGATTCGTCATTACTTGAGGGCAATTCCACGTGACCAGGGTAGCATTATGGAATCTTGCCATTAAATACGCAGAAGAGCACAGAACCGGTTCTAGGGATCCCAAAATGGTCTCCTGTGACTCCGAAATGGTTTGAAGGATCTTCTGTGGCTCACCACAAACATCTACAAACAAACAAATTTATGTACCAGAAAAACTTTCAGTGCCACTCCACATATAAAAATACGATTAGTAGAAGTTAAAATTATTTTCGAAAGAAAGTTTGACACTTTTCTGGTAGGTATTAATAGATGTTTCTACGTGACTTAAAATTTTCCCCGGGAACCTAACAAATATAAGGCAATTTTTAAACCTCCGGCTTTCTGTGACGGGGTGATCAGCTAACGAATCCTTGTCAAATAAAAGATAACAACGTTACGAAATAACCAGAGAAAACAATTTAAAAAAATATATCTCTTCCATTTGCCGGTTCTAAACGCCCTCGCACATATCCAATTTTTCAGCAAAACAAACCATTCAGCATAATGAAATGTAACACAAATTTTCATTTTAAGTAAGCCCTGCAAGGCATCAAACGTCGACTGATTCTTATCGCAGCAACATTTTCTCTGCAGGAAATTCAATAAAACACATTTTTTCGGTTTATACCGTTCTCCTCTACGTGAATAAACCAGTTTCGTATCCCAGATTTAAACGAAAATGTTTTCTCCTTCACTCTGCATTATCAAAACGAAAATGTAATGCATGTAATTATTTTCCCCGAGGCGCATTAGGTAACAAAACAGGTAAAAATGTTACTTTTTATTATTCTCCAACGTATTTTATGTTCCTCGAGTCTGAATGATTATTTTACATTAGAATGAACTAAATGCTTACACTGTAATTGTGTGTAATATTCTCTCAGGTTGTACTAATTTTTTTTTTAATAACCGGTACAATCAAGCTATTGATTTTAGGAAACACTATTGATTTATGCCTTCCACAATTGTATGTATTCAGGATGAGTAGCAATAAACAAGGAAACAGCCTGTGGAAACCCTAAATCTGGAATTGAAATCCGGTAAGCTGCACGCGTACGGCAAACAAACACCAACCCAAAATCATCACGAATAGCAAATTAATGTAAGGTTTGAAACAAAACGAAAGCTCTAAACAATAGAAAGGCATCCGTAAAATCTTCATAATAAATTATTTTGGCAGGTAAATATCGCAATTGAATTCGGATGCTGAAACTTGAGACCTTTCTACCAAATGAATTTATTGCGAAACATTCATTATATTATATAATTATTAACAGCTCTTCCTAGTTTCAATTTTTTTGCTTTACCATTTAAGAGTTTGTTAATTACGACATAAACATTGCTATATGGTAACACTTTTTAATATTCAGTATTTAATCTAGTTGAACCCTTTATTTATTAAATAGTATTTTACCTAAAAAGGAATTTGTTACTAATCTCGCCGACTTACCAAAGGTTAGTTACACTATATAACCAAAAACATCATCGCAAATGAATAGCAATTGTGGCAGGAATGTCGTTCAGTATTTCATCTAAACCAAACCTTGCATGTTATTACCTAACCTCGTAATATTAGGAAACGGCAATTGATATGCTTGGAAATTTCATCAATAATATCTGTAGAATGTATGTCGTCACGTAAAACATAACCTTTTTTACATTCAACATATCCAGGAAGTTCCGTCCTATTTAGATATATAGCTAATATGTATATACAAGATGGGCCAGCGGAGTTGTCCCCCTTAAAATTTGTTTACATAACCCAACATACATATGGCATGGGAACACTTTTCTTCAATTTAATTAAGTTGATCAGTGTTGCCCGCTTATGATTATACTAAGCCGAGCTGTCAGTTTACTTAAATTTTAAGTAAGATGTTCTCACCAGAAAACATATTTAATACTTATTTTTTGTAATTGCCATTGAAATGCAACTACCGCCCGCAATTTATACAGGGAATTTTTCTTTTTAGTATACATAGCCCATGTATACTTTTAAAAGAAACGCGTCAAATTCGCCTATTGTGTAGGCAACCAACTATACCGACAACTAAAAAGCAGGAGCAAACGTCACTATTGTTGTGAATTATTTGAGTATGAAGGTTATGTTGATACAGTGTTTATATTAAATAAGTATTTCACCCTGTATATAGGACACAGATGATGATACTTATTTGTAAATTACAAAAATCGACAGGATTATTGTTCGTGTAAGGTCCGTGAACATTCTATTTTCTTCGTACAACAAAAATGTATCAGCGCTAAGATAGTGTAGTGATTATCGTCGCTGCCTTCCAAGCAGTTGATCCGAGTTCGACTCCCGGCCGTCACAGATTTTTTTTTAATTATAATTTTTGTAAACATATTTAATTTCATTTCTTCGGTTAAAACGTGATTACTTTTAGTTCTTATTTTATGATTTAAATTTTCTAACAATTGTTTGTATGGTTCGAATACAAGGAATAGGTCTTTCTGGATATTTTACTGAAAATAAGTCTCTCACAGTTCTTGATCTGTTACCATTCTGATACCACATTAGATTTGCATTTGTACTTTTTCGTCTTTACTGTACATGGTGTATAAAAAACGCAATAAGACACTAAATAAAGACTAATTCTATTTTTTAACTTAAACTTAACTCCTTGTATTCCAATCATACAAACAATTGTTAGAAAATGTAAGTCAGAGGGATGCGTAATAAATTGCCATAAAATAAGAACTAAAAGTAATCACGTTCTAACTGAAGAAATGAAATTAAATATGTTTACAAAAATCATAATTAAAAAAAAATCTGTGACGGCCGGGAGTCGAACTCGGATCAACTGCTTGGAAGGCAGCGACGATAATCACTACACTATCTTAGCGCTGATACATTTTTGTTGTACGAAGAAAATAGAATGTTCACGGACCGTACACGAACAATAATCCTGTCGATTTTTGTAATTTACAAATAAGTATCATCATCTGTGTCCTATATACAGGGTGAAATACTTATTTAATATAAACACTGTATCAACATAACCTTCATACTCAAATAATTGACAACTGGTGACGTTTGCTCCTGCTTTTTAGTTGTCGGTATAGTTGGTTGCCTACACAATAGGCGAAATTGGCGCGTTTCTTTTAAAAGTATACATGGGCTATGTATACTAAAAAGAAAAATTCCCTGTATATCAGGCTCTATCCAACTAGAAGACTACCGTCTGAAAAACATGTAGATGCCTTGAAACTTATGAAAAAATGAAAATAAATTTGTTAATTCCAGAAAACGTAGCCCCTGAACGATCACGAACATGATCTAGCAGTGTTAGAAGCCGTAAATAAGAATCCCTGTGTAAGCCACAGAAATCTCAGCACAAATTTGAGTATTAGTAGAACTTCAGTTAGAAGAATTCTGAAGTTCATGAGTTTTCGACGTCAAGTTTTTGTACATTTTTTTTAATAGGTACCTGGGGTGTTTACTTTATTAAAACTAGTCTAAAAGACTAACCAATAATTTTTATCGGTTACATTCTTATACTAATTACTTAATCCATTCAGCGATGTCCTTTAGAGTTTTCTAACTTTTATTTACATTCTCACTTGCGCACCATGCTCTTACTTTACGCAGACACTATACAAACTCGAATGGTTTGGTCCTCTTCAGTCTTTGTACTAGGTATTGGTTGTTCAGCAGTTGAAGAGCTTTTGCGTTCTCATGAAGGTGAAGTCTGGCTTCATGTTTGCCAGCATACCTTTCGATCTCGTTTTTTACCATTGGAATGTTGAGGTCTGGGTGTAAGTCGGAGCCACGTACATACCATGGAACGTTAACTATGTTACGCAACACTTTTGAAATGTTTGAATGGATTTGATGTTAGTATCGCTATCGCAGCAAAGCTAATACCATATAGCCATACCGGTTTCAGGATCTGATTGTAGATCAGTAAGTTGTTGTGTATTGCCACCTTGGAATTTCTACCAAGGATCCAATATTGTATTTCAGATTAAGCTCAACTCTTTTTTTCTTCACATGCTATTTCCATCGGAGCCTGGCGTCCAGGGTCATACCAAGCTATTTGGCGTTATTCTCATAGGGCACAATACCACCATTGATATCCAAAATCGGAGGGTTAACTAACATTTTGTTGGTGAAATTAACATGTATAGATTTGAACTCGTTTAACTTGATCTTCCATTGTTTGGTCCAATCAAATAGTTTGTTGCTAGCTACTTGCAGTCTTCTAGTAGACATATCTTGCTCCTTGTCCACTACGAGGAGTGCAGTGTGGTCTGCACATGTGGCTACTGTGATCTATTTTACTGCTGGTCTATCACTAGTATATAGCAGGTAAAGGATAGGTCCAAAGACACCACCTTGAGGCACGCCGGCTTGTATTTCCTTCAGATCAGAATATTCGTCTTCCTGTTTTATTCTGAAGAGTCTGTCTGAGTTATATGATGTTAGTATCTCTACATCCTGTCTCGGAAGCATTTTGTTTAATTTGTATATCAAACCTTCGTGCCATACTTTGTAGCAGGCCTGGCCAACGCCTAAGAAGACTGCAGAGCAGATTTGTTTTTCTTCAAGAACACGTTCTATTACGTCAGTGATACGATGCATTTGATCGATGGTTGAGTGCTTTTTTCTAAACCCGAACTGGAAATCTGGTATTAGTTTGTTATCTTCTATCAGAGGTCTTAGCCTTTTAAGCAATAACTTTTCAAATAATTTTGATACAATAGGCAAGAGGGAAATGGGCCTGTAGGATTTTGCCTCGTTAGGTGGTTTACCTGGCTTTGGTAGCATGATTACTTCTGCAACTTTCCAGCAGGTAGGAACATGTTTCAGTCTCAAAGCTGCGTTGAATAGGTAGGTGAGTAAGACTTTTCTAAGCAATTGCTTCAGTATTTCGCCGATAATCAGATCGTAACCTGGTGCTTTTCTCGAAGTGAGGTACGTTTTAATCTCTTCTGCTACTTCTTTTGGGGTGGCTAGGATGACCTTTTTAGAATCTTGTTTGTGGGTTTCAGGCAGTATGTTTTCTGCTTCCGTTTGATTGGGTGTAAAGATGTCAGCTAAATGTTCCACAAACAGATTAGCTTTCTGCTTACTATCCCTGGCCCATGGTTCCATATCTCTTCTTACTGGAGGTATCGATGTAGTGGGTCTTCTGATTTTTCTGGTTGCTTTCCAGAGGGAGTAGTCGGTCTCTTCAGTTGGTGTCAGATTCTGCAGGTACGAGTTTATTGATTCCTCTATGAGTTTTTGGATTTCTCTTCGTAGTTTTTGAGTTTTATTATTCACGATGGTCTTGTCGACTGGGTCTCTGGATTGTTGCCATGTTCTTCTACCTCTTCTTTTTTCTCTGGCAAGTTCTCTGATCTTCAGTTTTTGTACATGAAAACACTGTAAATATCCCAGCGACCATGTTTATAAAATATGAAGAGAACACATATAGAATTTTTGCTACAACCAATGAGATGGTATGCTTTACATGCAAAAAACCGGGAGGTCAAGCAACAAACCAATATAAACAAAAATTATATTTTAGGAGAAGAGCTACTGGATAGTGAAATATCAGAAAATAACAAAAATGTGGAAGAAATTAGAAAACAGCATAAGGGCATTGAAAAGGCAAATTTCGTTAAATCGAAGCTCATCTACAGAGTCTACAGTTTCAGACCAAATTTTTTCAGAAAACATCCTACTGCCTGTAAATAAAGAAACCCGGACAAACAATGACGATCGAAACTTCACAAAACCCCTTAAAAAATACAAGAAAAATAAAAACCATAAAAACCCTACAAATTCAAAAAGAAAGAAGAAACCACAAACGAAATCCAGAGCAATAGGTATACAGAAGCAATTTGAACCAGCCAAAGAAATAATGGATCCAGAGACATATTAAGTATAGCCTTAAACTATACAGATAACCTAACAGAACTTGAAACATGCTAATAACAGTATATTCTTACCTGAATGAGAAAAGTATAGAAAACAGATTTACCAGAATCATTAACAAATTAATAAATAATGATTCAGCCGAATCTGATAGTTCGACGAAATCGACATACTAATAACGACCCTTAACCGTCCATTACAATACACCCCACTCTACTCACATCATAATCATCATATTCATACTACAATGGAATATAAATGGGTTTTATTCCCAATTAGAAGTATTAAAACTTATTATATCTACAGAAATGCCAAAAACAATATGTGTACAAGAAACAAATTTCAAAGAAAGTAATATATGTAAAGTAAATAAATAGTGGGGGAGTTTCCACATATGTAAGCCCCAAATATGTTTCAAATGAAATTCCCCTTACCACTCATTTAAAATCAGTAGCAGTGTTTCTGCAGTTGTCTTCTAAAATTGCCGTCTCTAATATATACTTATCATATAGAGATGAAATAGCAAAGGCAAAATTAAAAGAACTTACATATAAAACAATTTCCATCGCCTGTCTAATATTAGGGGCTGCTAGCTCATATAATCTAATATGGGGATCTGAAAAACTGATTCTAGAGGGAAAATTATAGAATATATACTAGATGATTCAAATTTAATTTTGGTAAAAACGAGATTTAATCCCTACAATGCAAACTTCTCAGCTATAGATCTAAGTTTATGTGATGCTGCTCTAGCTCCACGGATGAAATGGATGACTTTTCCATATCTACATGGAAGTGATCACTATCTTATTAAAATCGAAAATAGCTTAGAAGTCAAGATAGTTGAAAGTGGTCAATACACCTCCTGGAACCTCCGCACTGTAAACTGGCAGCAGTACGCGAATCAACCAGAACACAATTTAGACAAAAATATTCTGGAAATCGAAAATGTAGAACAAATGATAGCACATCTAACCACCTTCGTAATAAATGCTGTAAACCGCCGTATTTTTCAAAAAAATCCACACAAAAATCATACACTAGTACCGTGGTGGAATAAGGAATGCCAACAAGCAAGTAAACGCGCTTTTAATATGTTAAAAACACGCAAAAAAATTTACTAAACTTTAAAAGACTTCAAGCAAAATCACGATTTGTCATAAAGAAGAGCAAAAAGGAATCGTGAGCTAAAACAGCTCTTAAATAAACAGCTCAACGTCTATAAGCGAAGTTTGGGATAAAGTTGGGAGGATAAAAGGAAAAATAAAAATAATCAAATTACACTTAGATGACATGAAAATAACATCATTCAGTCTAAAACTGAAATAGTAGAACATCTTACAGATTATTCTAAGAAACAATCAAGTAGTGATAACTATGATACTGAATTTAAACTGTATATAGAAAACGAGGAAAGTAAATGCATAACTCTTTGTGCACAGTTGGCCAAAAATAAATCTCCCCATAAATCAAGCAGAATTAGAAGACGCAATTAAAACCTGCAAAAATACTAGCCCAGGTCCAGATAATATACCGTAAGTTTTTATCCAAAACCTACAAACCACTGCTCAAAATTTTATCCTAAACATCTATAATCAAATCAACTCACCGATATCTGGCAAGTTGGTCTGAAGCCATTATTCTACCAATTCTCAAACCACACAAACGCTAGCACCAAATACCATGATATAAACCACTTTCCTTAACATGCACTACGTGCAAACTTTTCGAAAAAACATAAACCGAAGACTGATGTGGATATTGGAAGGTAATAACCTGCTAAACCCATCCCAAAGCGCCATTCGCAAAGCCCGTTCAACAAATGATAATCTAGTAAATCTGGAAGCCGATATATACGAAGCTTCTGCAAATACTCAAAAAATTATTGCTGTATTCCTCGACATCGAAAAAGCATTCGACATGACTTGGCGACATGGAATAATGAAGCAATTGGCATCATTAGGTTTCCATGATAATGTACTAAATTATATATCACGCTTCCTAGAAAACAAAACTTTCAGAGTTACAACAAACAACAAGCTCTCAAGCAGAAAAACCTTAAAAATGGTAGACCCCAAGATCAGTTATCAGTACAACATTATTTCTACTAGCGATAAATGATGTGACAAAAGAAATATCACATCCAGTAGCAAGTATATTTGCAGATGATTTAGTAATCTATCTATTTGAACTCTATCCAAAAACGATTGCAAAGCTCTATCATAAAAATAGGAAACTGGTCGAAATAACTGGATTCCATTTTCATACGAAGACAATATGCATACCATTTTTAAAACGAGCGGGAAACGAAAGACCGGAACTGAAGTTAAACTCCAAAAGCCTACAATATGTAGAAAACATTAAACATTTATGAGTTTTGTTTGAAGCGCAATTCAATTGGAAATCCTACTGAAATAATGTTAAACTCGGTTTGCTCAAAAGGACTAGGATTACTAAAAACTCTGGCGAAACATCAGTGGGGCGCTGATACCGAAACAGTATTACACATTCAACCTTCAACCAACTTCAAGAAAACTATAAAGGTTCAACGTTGCTATACACGGATCGAATTCCGGGGAAGAAGTTGGTGCCGCAGTGATAACACCCACCAAAGAGTATCGTTGCTGACTAGCTGGAATTAGTAGTATTTATACTGGGGAATTGCACCTTACAACAAGATTTGCTGCATATTACAGTGCATCACTTATCACTATCTTATGTCCTTTGTATGGACTCGTTAAGTGTGTTACAAACAGTACAACAATACTACCCTTCACAGCCAATTGCCCAAAGAATAAGAGATACTTTATCAGAATTAGCCTTGAAGAAAAGAAAAATAACATTTATATTCGTACCGTCCCATATTGATATATCAGGAAACAAGAAAACAGCACGAGAAGCAATGAAGATGACAGAAACCACAAAAACAATAAAAATCTGTGCAGCTGATGTAAATAATTACATAGAGTGGCAAATAAACGAGTCCTGGCAACGTACATGACATGACGGCGATGCAAATCTCAGAGCGGTATTGTCAAGAATAAACAAATCTCTATTACAGCCGGGTACTAGAAGATTACAGGTACCGCTAGCAAGATTTCGAATTGGTCATACTCGCTATATCCGCAGCTACTTACTCCAAGGTGAACAACGACCTTTCTGTGAAATTTGTCTCTTAAATTATTTTGTAAATATACCCATACAATAAGAGGAGGAAATGCAGAAAAATACTATCGATATAAAAGAAACAGAAGAAGCAACAGAAAACATCAAATTAGGTAAAGTACGTGGAGAAGATGAAGTGGACCCAGAAATGATAAATACATGGGAAAGAGCGGAATAACATGGCTACACAAAATACTGGCTAAAGCATGGGAAAGAAACACGATTCCTAAGGAATGGAAAAATTATCTCATAATGCATATACACAAAAAGGGTGACAAGACCCAATGTGACAACTGTAGACCAATATGCCTATCACCCGTGACATACAAAATATATACAAAAATAATACAAGACAAACTAAAGAAAATAAGCTAGAGGTTGAGCAAACAGCATTCAAGGAGAAAAGGCAGACAACAGACAATATATATATAATATGACAACTGATAGAAGGAAGAATCGACAGGGGAGAAGAACTTATCCTTACATTTATCGACCTAAGGGCAACTTTTGATTCAATACAAAGACAAGTAGTAGAAAACTGTTTGGAACTAATAAGCACACCGAAGAAACTAAAACAGGTCATAAACTCGGTGCAAGAAGATACACTAGCAAAAGCAAATAAACGGCAATAGATCAGAACCATTTAATATCAGAAAGGGTATAAAACAAGGTGACAGTTTAAGCCCATATACCTGTTTATAATAGTAATGGACAGGCTACTGAAAAGCACAAGACAAAGAACGGAGAAACTCCAGACTACAGTGGGACATAGGAATATAATAGCACACAGAATGAATAGCCTATTATACGCAGATGATTTAGTGCTCATAGCAGACAAAAATAGTAAAATGCAAAATTTGATAAATATATGGACGGAAGAAATAGACAAACTGAAGATGGAAGTTAATGTAGAAAAAAGTAAAATAATGTATATAAATAAGAAAAGAGAACAGGAACAAAACAAAATAATGCACAAAAACCAACCTATAGAAGAATTGACCACAATGGAATACCTAGGAATTATTATAGGAAACGACGGGAAAATAGACCTTGAAATAGCAAACAGAATTAAGAAGGCAAACAACATATACTACACACTAAATAAGTCAGTTTCTGGGAAAAAACAAATAAACGAAAAAACGAAGCTAAATATATATAATACGATAGTGGCACCAACGATCCTATATGGAAGCGAAACCTGGACTTTACAACAGAAACACAAACCAAAACTGATAGCAGCAGAAATGATGTATTATAGAAAGATAGCGGGGAAAACCAAGATGGAACACATTAGAAACGAGGAAATCATAGGAAAACTAAAACAACAAACAATAATACAAAAAAGTGAGAAAAAGAAATTAGAATGGTATGGACACCTACAGAGATTGCACAGAAACAGACTACCGAAAAAAATAATGGAAACCAAAGGTACGAGGAAGCGGAAAAGAGGAAGGCCGAGACTCACCTGGATGAAATGCATAGAAGAGATACGGAAAGCAAGAGGAAAAATGATAGAAGAAATGAATAAGATGACAAAGGACCGGAAAGGATAGAAGAAATGGGTAAAGGACGCGGAACCCATAAATATCCAACACCCGTGAGGGTATAAAGTATACCGGAGAAAGAAGAAAGAAATTATTTTGTAAATCCTACATTGCGAATATAATACAACTATACAAACCCACATCAGATCCTAATGAACAACTTATAGAAGAAGTGTCCTGGACAATTCAAATAGCTACAAACAAAGACGTGAACGTCTGATTTTGTTTGACATTGACAACAACTTTGCAATCTTCACTGGTACCTTCAACCAGCACACCTAAGTGTAGACTATATACTTGCTGCCCCCGGATGGCAATTACAGAGACCCTAGACCTCTAGTATATGAACCCAAATTACATATGAACAACTCTCAAACATTTAACAAGCAAAACACTCCGGGAAATGCCTAAACACAAGATCCATAAAAAACAAGTAAACGTTAGGACTCATTTCGGCAAGAAAAGCAATGGCAATTGGCTTTTTACTATACACAGGAAGGTAATGGGTTCTATGACCATTATGCAACGCAACCACTGCGCTCCCACAGCTTATGATGAAACAATTTTTTCATTTTCGCATTCAATCTTTCTATCTACCCTTACTTATGGTGACTTCCAACCCTGTGTTGTCATGGTGTTAATATGACATCCGAGACCAAATGTTTATTTTACATACCCATCCGATAGTGTGAGGGCGCCGTGATGAACGCCGCCTTGGAATCTCCATCCAAGTACTAGTCAGAGCAAGCTTTGCTTACTCTGATCAGCAAATGAGAATGGTGTTGCAGGCTTCACCAACCCGAGACGCCGATTATAATACTTCACAAGATCTATTCAAGAAGATTAGTACCTTACTCGTAATTTTAAACCAAGAAATTGGACAATTAGAGAACGACATAGGAACCTCTTCACAGAAATTTGAGATATGAATAAGATCTAAATTTCAGCAACACAGAAATTTATATTCTTTCAGATTTTTTCCGCACTAGAACAATTTCACCGACCTCAATCAGGATCGAACCTGTGACTCTTGGATACATAGCCAAATGCGCTAACCACTTGGCCACCTAGGGGGGGTATGTTTCTGTTTACACACAACAAACTTCTTACAAGGACATAGTTAAATTCAGACCCTTATAATTTTGACACAACAACTGTATGATTTGGAAGGTGCGCGGTCAAATGGATTCATGCCTTTGCCAGTCGGCATTTCTGGTTCGATTTCAGCTATGGGCGGGTTTTTCAAATAATCTAGAACAGGAGGAATCGATTTTTTTCAAGAACGAAGCGTGTTAGACAGGTGAATAATATATTGCTGAAGCCAGATATGGGATGGGATAACTTTTACAAGCAAGTGGAATTTCAATAGTTTTTGGGGCCAGTGAAAGTGCGAGAACCTGCATAGATATTCACAAGAAATTAATTGGATGTGATTTGCCACACCAAACAGTTATCAAAGTATCTAAGAAAATGTCTGCGAAATTACTTCTCCTTGAGACCTGTGAATGGAGCTCCAATGTAACAGTTTTGTAGTTGTTACATCTACTGCACAAGGTTTGGTAATTTAATTCCCGTATGGGATTCGTATGGCCTGGCGTCGCGCTAGGGCCTCTGACTTGACTTAACGACAGCCACCGTAGTGATACCCGGAATCGACGGCGTTGACGTGCCCTCCAAAGCACGGCCGGTCGCTGATGTTGCACCATTAAACGGACCACCCATTCTAGTGACTCCAGGCTGCGTTTCTTAACTTAAGATCAGCAGCGTTTGGCTATACAACCGACATTCCCGAATTGATGCTGCAGCACAGTAGTGATGTGAAATTAAACCCAAAGTAAAGCAGCATATAACAGTTCACAGTTTTATCAATAGAGGGAAATCAAGCGAAGATCGAATAGCTGTTAGTTTCTGCACAGGATGCTAATGAGTGCGTCGTTTTTCTGTGAGTTATCACGGCGCAACGAATAAATATTAAATTTTGCTATAAATTAGGGAAGACTCCAACAGAAATGTATAAAATGTTGAAAGTTGTGTACGACGGTAATATCTTAACTCGTACATATTTCGGTGAATAGTTTCAAAGATGGACGTAAGGATGTTCAAGATGACGCTAAAACCGTGCAGCCGTCGATCTCTCGAGCTTCAGATGCGATTGCAAGCGTTCCTGAAATTGTGGCAAAAAATCACCGAATAATGGCAGGTAAATTGAACATCAATAAGGAGACCATCTATTTTATATGAAGATTAGGGACAGAAAAATATCTATGTCAGTTCGTCCTGTACATTCATACGGATGAATAAACACAGAGAAGAGTGGCATCGTGGACAGATAGGTGATGAGTCACGAGCGTTTCCTTAGTTGGTTCCTGTTACATTACGTTAGACCTGCCTATTCTGCACTAATTGTAAAGTCGTTTCTTATAAAATACAGCGTTGCTAAAATCAGTCGCCTACCCTATTCATCTGACTGAAGAAAAATGAATTGGAAGCAATATCTTCGGACGGCTTTCTTGATATTTTCAAAAAATGAATAGAAGAGTAGAAGAAGTGTATTAAAGTAAACGAAGATTACTATGATTAAATATTAAATATTTTTTGTTATATCTACTTAAACTTTTCACCGACCTCAGTCAGGATAGAACCTATGACCCTTGGATACATAGCCAAATGCGCTAACCACTTGGCCACCTAGGGGGGGTATGTTTCTGTTTACACACAACAAACTTCTTACAAGGACATAGTTAAATTCAGACCCTTATAATTTTGACACAAGAACTGTATGATTTGGAAGGTGAGCGGTTGAATGGATTCATGCCTTTGCCAGTCGGCATTTCAGGTCCGATTTCAGCTGTGAGCGGGATTCTTCAAATATTCTAGAACGGGAGGAATCGACTTTTTTTAAAAACGAAGCGTGTTAGACAGGTGAATAACACTAGTGCTGACGCCAGATGTGGGATGAGATAACTTTTACAAGCAAGTGGAATTTCAATAGTTTTTCGGGCCAGTGAAAGTGCGAGAACCTGCATAGATATTCACAAGAAATTAATTGGATGTATTTTCGTGCCTGTCATAGTATCCTTATAATAGATTTAAAACCACCTTTGCCATAATAATAAATTAGCATCAAAGTATTAAACAGTTATATGATAATGCTACAACACGCAGCGTAACAAAGTTTTCTAACGCCAGCCTTCATGAGGTTTCATTTCCACTTTTCCTAGAACAACTAGGGGAGAGGGGCTAAGGGAACTCTTCGCCCCCATCATAATGTCTATTATTAACGGAAACATTCCACGAACTCCCAATATTGTTACCTTAGAAACATTAATGGAATACTTTGTTGCGCTACACTTGTTTACTAAGAATGTAATGATACTGGGAGACTTCAATATTCCTAGTTACAGTAATGATGTGGATAATGATGCTTTAACTGTAACCTTAAATAACTATTGTGATTTACTTAATGTTATGCAATTAAATCATGTCTATAACGTTAATGGTAGGCTACTTGATCTCGTTTTTGCTAACTTTAAGTGTGAAGTTAATCATGATGATTTTCCATTGGTTAAAGAGGACGATTTTCATCCTGCACTGAATATCTGTATAGATCTAAAAGTACCTACACAGGAAAACTTTCTTCCTAATCGAGAGCTCAAGTCTTATAACTTTAAAAAAGTAAATTTTCCTGAACTCTATAATAACTTGTTGTCAGTCGATTGGACTTTTCTGGGAAATGTAACTACCATAGATGATGCTTTAGACATGTTTTATAACACTCTGTATAATATCTTTGATATATATGTACCATTATATAATAGTAGAAATACTCAATATCCAAAATGGTTTAATCATAATATCATTCATATAATAAAACTTAAAAGCAAATATCATAAGAAATATAAATCAGATGGTAGGGTTAGGGACTTGAATGAATTCAAGCGTCTTAGGGCAATGGCTAAAACAAAAATTGATGAAGCCTATAAGCAATATTTAAACAATATTGAGAACTCGCTAATTACTGAACCTAAAAGTTTTTGGTCATTCGTTCAGTCAAAAAAAGGAGTAACCAGGATCCCTGGCAGAGTTCACAACAATGAGATATTTTATGAGACTCCTCAATGTATTGTAGAATGTTTCAGGGATCAGTTTAGTAGAGTATATAATGACACTAGTAATAATCGTAACTTGCCATATCCTGAAATGTTAAACTTGAACAATTCATTATGTGTAGACATCGATACAATTTCTAGTTCTGAGGTACAAGCTGCAATTGATAAACTGAAAAATAAATCAACTGCGGGAGAGGATCAGGTACCGAGCTTTTTGGTGAAGGATTGTTCTGGTGTGTTTTCTGAACCCTTAAGTATTTTATTCAATCTGTGTCTTAAAATTTCTGTTTTTCCCGATAGATGGAAAGTCACAAGGATATGTCCTGTACATAAATGCGGAGATACTGATAATGTAACAAATTACAGACCAATTGCTATCTTAAACAATTTTGCCAAAGTCTTTGAAAGAGTCTTATATGAGCGTATCTACTCTTCTATTAAATGTTGTATCTCACCTTTTCAACATGGATTTGTTGAAAAACGCTCGACTGTCTCTAATCTCTGTTGTTTTACTCAGTATGTATCGGAATACTTGGACGTTCAAGGTCAGGTAGATGTAGTGTATACGGACTTCTCGAAGGCCTTTGATCGTATCAGTCATGACATATTACTAAAAAAACTTTGTAACTTTGGATTTAGTCATTCCCTCCTTTCCCTGTTCGAATCATACTTATCTAATCGTCAACAATATGTCTTCTATAATGGTCATAAATCTACATGTTTTATAGCTAAATCAGGTGTTCCGCAAGGGTCGAATTTAGGACCTCTATTGTTTCTATTGTTTATTAATGATATATGCGTAGACCTCAACTGTGAAGTTCTCATGTTCGCTGATGACCTGAAATTATTTACTTCTGTCGACACTACTCACGACTGTCTTAAGTTACAGATGAACATTAATAAGATTGTGAGTTGGTGTAACTTGAATAATCTGCATCTTAACATAAATAAATGTAATGTAATGACGTTCACCAGGAAGCTTGTTCCCATTATATTCCCCCCTATTCAATTGATGATGAATCAGTAACCCGTCGTAGCATGGTGAAAGACTTGGGCATTTATTTTGATAGCGAGCTCTCTTTCTCTCACCATATGGCACAAACTGTATCATCCCCTAATAAAACATTAGGCTTTGTCTTGAGAAACTGCAAAGGTTTCAACAACTTACTTGTTTTAAAAACTCTTTATTTTACGCTTGTTCGCTCCAAATTAGAGTACGGTGCACTTGTGTGGCAGCCGTTCTACGGAAGTCATAAACTGCTAATTGAAGGAGTTCAAAGAAGGTTTCTGAAATTTTTGTGGTTTAAGAAACATCATGTCTATCCTGAGAGAGGATTTGCTTATGAAACGTTGTTGGTTGCTTTTGATACTACCTCCCTTGAATTTAGAAGGGTGAATAATGGAATAATTTTTTTGTTTAAGTTGGTGCATTACCAAATTGACTGTGAATATCTGCACAGCAAACTCAATATACATGTTCCTGGAGCATCAACCAGAAATCACAAAACCTTCTACATTCAAAGAACTAGAACAAATGTAATGCTTAAATCGCCAATTGTGATTATGTGTAGTAACTACAACAAAATTAGTGATGCATGTGACATCTTCTCATGCACCTATAAGCTCTTTTTAAACATTGTGAAAACAGCTATTGAGCCCTTGATGTAAAAATAACAGATTGTTCATTTAACCTCTCAATTGGTCGTTTGGCACAATTACCTTATAGTTAACCTAATAGTTGTGCTGTACATTATGTAATATTTATGGGTTCTAGATACAATTTATGTTAGTCTTTTATGCATGTTATGCAAATCTTTGCTGTTTAGCCGTTATTTTGTAAATTGTCCTGTAATTGGGAAACTGTTGGGCAATCAATTATAAATAAATAAAATAAATAAATAAATAAAGTCTTAAAACAAGAATTTTCTTTTTTTAAATATGTTAACACTATTTTTCTATATAATCTTCAGGCTTTTATTTTATGGAAAACGTGCGTCTCTTGAAACCAACAGATTCTTTAAATTGAGCAATACATGCAGGATTGAGTCTCATGCTTTTTAAACCTTAATTTAGTGGTTTAATTGCTCTTAATAAAAAGTTTATATATAAATGTACCAGTAATAAAAATGTTGTTTAATATTCTCAACGATTTTTAGTAGAAATTTTCTCTTTCAGACCACTCTCCCATTGCGCTGCGGTATGAAAGCTTTGACAACTTGATCCTACGAGCATCATATAATCACAGCTAAAATCAACGTACAGTAGTTCAGAAACGGACTCTGTTCGATCATCAAATTGGTAAGAAAAAACTGCCAATACATTGATTCTACGCTACATTACGTTCTGGGTTTCCACAAATGATACTTCCAAATTAGCTCAAATAAAGTTTATTGTTATTTTTTGTCCCTACATTTAATATCAATATTTTTATAGCTAGCAAATATACAAGCATACATATTTTTTCAATTACTAAATTCTTAATCCTGCCCAAGTTCAGTGTAAATATTTCCACTGCGATTAAAAAAAACAATATTTTCACATTCCATTGATTTTATTAATTAAACACCACACATAGTGCCGTTAATTAAAACATCGATAGGTGCTGCAAATATTCTAAAATTCACATCCGAATAATTCAAACTTGCAAGCAAAAAGTTAGGCATTCTGTCTGAAATAACCCAAACATTTCTGTTTCTATCCACTTTTACGTCTGCGGGAAAAATTAATGCTTCGTGATCTACATCAACGATCCCTAAATACTCTGAGCAATAAGGAAAACGAGAGTTCCAACAACCCACAGCATTAAGATCAATAAGGTTGAAAAACTCCAATCCGTTTTCGTCCATGACCTTTGAAGTAATGTGGGAGAAGGGTCCACGATGATTCAAAACTACAAAATCATGATATGTTTTATCGACGTTGTTCATATTACGTAAAGTTCGTGTTGAAACGGCAAACTCCCAATTGCTAGCTAAAGGGCTAAAATACAAAAATCTAAATCCATCCTGTTTTATTGGGGATAAGGCCATTCCGAAGATGCCTTCCTCGCTCCACTGAAAATTCAAACCACCAATGCTGAAATCTCCTGCTAAAGGATCCGGCATGAAATACCCATGGGAAAATCTCCAAGACTTATGCTGTTTCCAGGAGTAAACTATTAACCCATATCCCAATTCGTCACTCATATAGGCAAAGGCATCGTCGCAATTTTTGCCAATATCTACGGCAATATTGGCAATGAACGTGTTTTGATTGGTATCTTCTTTGCGTAGCCGATATTTTCGTATGAGCTGGTTTGTATGTAAGTCAAATATGTTAAGAGAGTAAGGGCAAGGATTGGTTGTGGTGTTTCCAATTCCAAATGTTCCGGTATCCAATACCCAAAGACGATCGCACGCATCAGCTTTAATTCGATAAACTGTTGTTAAACCATTCTTACAATTTCCAAGTTCGTTTGATTTCCAATCTGGATACGGAATGAGGCGAGGGGATTCGGAGACTTGATTTAGCGGAATGTAATTTAGCGTCGATGGTATACCTAAAATATATATTTAAAACCTACTTTGGGTATTTGGGGAAACTCACCTTCTCTCCATCTAGGGACTGTCACGAAAAGCTTTTCATTCCATACCTCAATTCCAACGGGAAGATTATTTTCCGGGATAAATTTTCCCATATAAAGCGCTTGATATTTTTCTTCTATCGTAGGATACGCATAATCCAAGTTTTTCCACCAATAACGCAATTCTAATTTGCTGGTTGCACTTGTATAGTTTAACGTTAAAAACCCGTATAAAATATGTAGGGTTATTTTTAAAATATTCTGTTTCATAGCTGAATCGCATTCAGTAAATTTTTTAACCTAGATGGTGCTGTGTGTACACCACGACAAAATAAACACCTTTAATTGAAGATTACCAAAGTTTGGAATATATAGCAGTTTCTCTAGTTAATGACTTAAAGAAAGTGTTTTTCAAGCCATGATATGTCGGAAAGCAACTAAACGATTTAATTAAGGTAAGCAGCGATTTCATTTATTGTAATATATTTGCAGTCAATGATCTAAACAAGAAAAACAGCATCTATAACATGCTCGACACTGTCACGGGCTTACCTATTATATTGAAAATAAAACATTCTTCTCGCTATGGTAAGCGTATGAACGTTTCCTATATGAACTAAAATAATAAAGGATTTTGGACTGGTAAGAATGCCAGTATTGAAAACACCACGATATTTCCAGTTTTTGACAACCTTTTTTTTTCGTTTATTCATACTACCGTCTCCCTTCCCCGGAACCGCTTTCGCATTACTTCAGGGGGGTGCAGGCGTCCCTTAAGTGAAATACGGTCGCCTCAGCTGGGGTTAGACCACGCAGCCGATCGGATCGTATTTCACTGTGACCTCGACTGACAGCACGTATTCGCACTGCCCCACCGAAGTCCCTAATTTTTTTGACAATCTGTAGAAATAGCATTTTTGAAAACATTTTTTTACAATTATGTATGCAGGTATATTTGTTAATAAATCTGTTTCCTAAATGTTGTGGTTAACTAGCCCCCTTGTCTAATAAACTATGTTTATTGTTATTGCTTTCCAAAAACCCAGATTCGTCGCAGAGCGGTGTTTTTAGATAGGATTTAGGAAAATTAAGGTAGTCAGTCAGTACGAAGTGGCCGAATGCGTGGGTATCAGACTTGTAAAGAAATGTTTACGTACCCGATATATGAACATCGAAGTATGTTGAATACTGTAGAAAGCAGGGAAGTGATGTGTACTTATATTATTGCTGCCTGTAAGGTGGTGTAGATAAGAGCACTTGGTATTTGCTGTAGAGATTGCTGTATAAAGTGCTGTAGATAATGCTTTTGCTTGTGATGATGTACTACTGTTAGTAATTGTAATTACTATGTTATTATGACTGAGGCCAGCGTTATTCTGCTTGGGAGCTTGAGAGCTCACCAAGGTGCCTGGGGGATTTTTACTCATGCAGGGTTCCATATAAAGCTGCTTAATGCTCGGCGGGTCGGTGATCGGGCGTCATCATTGGACTTGATCTTGACTTGGTTGACCGGGACGACAGCCAGTAATCTCTGCATTGCATTTTGTAGAGTAGCCTATGAAAAGCCTCTCTCTAACTCTTTTCCTTGTGGGGTACGTCCGGCTACTTGCTGAAGTCGTGCTCACAATTTCATGGAGGAACCGATTTCCCGGAGGTAACATTCGGCTGCTCAGCACCCGTTACAGGTTAGGTACATAGTTAGTATCTACTAAAGACGCCGCTGTCAAGGTCACCTCACCCCGAAAGAGAACTACCAGAAACAGTCCTGTCAAGATATGAAAACGGAACTGTTAGGAATGCTAGGTGGGACTAGGCGGGAGGACACCCGATCCCCTGTAAGTAGAAGTGTAGCAACTGCAATGCTAACGTAGTAATGTTGTTATATTTATTTAAATTGTGTCACTGTGTCTAGTTTAGAGTCGTACTTTAATTGCCGCTTCATAGGAATTAAAATTCTATTTTAATTGCCGTCCTTATGTCGGTTACAGAAGATTGAGTTATGAGGGGCCAGTTCCGCAAAGCCTTGAAGTTTTCCTTTGTAGGCTAGATTTGCCGTTTAAAACAATTGTCGGAAACGTTTATCCAAGGAAGTCGCACGTGTTATTTGCTTCCAGAACAATTGCATCATATTTCTACATGTCGGGCAATCTGTTTGAGGAACTCAGGTTTCCGTTGCGTTGAGTTCTTCAGTCAGTCCTCCATCTTCGTTGACTCCGGGCTTCCAAAATTCCATCTACGGGCGGCCGTAAATAAGTCGACTGCTGCAGGGGCGGCTTGGGTTTTCGATGGGTGTCCAACATGTGTGATTTTCATTTCGCTGTTTTACCGTGGGGTGAAAACAGAACTATCGACAAGTGTCGGATTTAGAAACACACTGGATTTTGTCCCTAGAAAGGCAATTTATTGTAAAATTGCCGATCGCCTTTGGCGGATTAATATCGGGCCCAGTTCTTGTCCCTCTGGTACCGACGGTACGGTGCGACGAACGCATCGAAGTTTTGGCCCTTGATGTTGACTTCATTACATCCAGTCTTCGGGGGCGTGTCTGCGAATTTTCCTGCATCTTGTGAACGAAATTGTGCCTATCTCTCTCTCTCCCATTCATCGGAAGCTAAGGTAAAGAACTAGTTTTTGTGTTTGGTGAAAAGAAACCTTTTACGCACTAACTTTCGTTTTCAACGTAATTGAACTTTGTTTTTGCAACAAGAAGCGACCTTCAGTCGCCGATTATCTTTGTTTGCACTGCTAATTGTAAAGAGTAATTACTTTTATATTGTGTTAGGCTTGTAAACTCCGAAGCCTCTGGCCACGTAGTTGTTTGGAAAATGTAAATGACGTACGCCAGCAGCGGCGAGTTCTTCCCCTAAACGTTCAAATCAACAGTTTGTATTATTAAACTACGAAATCATCATTTGCTGTCCTTTTTTTATATTGTGTCATTTCTAATAGTTTGATTATATGTCGTTGAAAACTTATTGCCTCTTATTATTGAATAATTTGTATTTGTGTGTGTATGAATTTTGCAAGCTTTCTGAACAGGAGGGAGGCACAATAAAGGTGAGTTCGATTCCCGTAATCTGTCGGCTTCTTGACCTTCCACGAGAACCTACAATCAGCTGTGATTTGGAAAGTGGCGCCCGCTAATTTTGACATAATCAGTACACTACTAGAAAGATTTCCTCCCGTAAGTGATTTCCGTGAACTCTCGCTACTCCTCTGAGCTAAGCTGCAGGTCTTTTTCCACCTATCCGGTTGCGGGTCGACGAAAAAGATCGTTTGGCCCGTAACAAGATATTGTTGCTTCTGTACGCCATGCTTTGTTGGTATCTACTGAAATGGTAAATGTCAGATTCCGAGTTTTAGCCTTGATGAGTAGACATAAACGATTTTGAAACCCTATCGGTTTGAGCTACTTATTACTGTTAGTTTGTAAAAATTCCCACAGCTCGTCCTGGCTAAAAAGACCCTTCCCACAAATCAAAAAACAAATATCCAACTGTAGAGATTTCCCTTGGACTAAAAGATAATAACAACGTGAATCAGTAATATAATGCCGTTTCTTCTTCTTCTTCTTCTTCTTCTTCTTCTCCGCTTCTATTTGCCCACTGCTGGACGTAGACCTCTTCCACAGTCCTCACTGTTCCCCTGTCTTGCGCAACTCGGAACCACCTTCTTCCTGCGACTTCCCTGATATCATCAAGCCACCTTCTTTGCGGTCTACCGATACTTCTCTTGATGATTCTCGGTTTCCATAGTATTATTCTAGTGGTCCATCTATTTGGGTGTTGTCTGGCTATTGTTTCACCCACCGCTATTTTAATTTGGCTATCCTTGGTATTATGTCTGTGACTTTTGTTTTTCGTCCCATCTCTTCGTTTCGTACGTTGTCTCTAAGACTAATACCTACCATGGCCCGCTTCATTGCTCTTTGAATAATTCTTAAGCGGTTTGCACTTTTTTGGGTTAGTCACAGTTTCTAGTCAATATGTCATCGCGGGTAGAATACAATAACGCAATTAAACCTTGAAAAATAGACGTGCTTACATATTTCTAGTATTCAGACTCGTTTTCCGTTAATACGTTGATCGTATACACACTTCCTGTTAAAATTGTTTATGGCTGTAAACACGATAGTTATAAGCAATTAGGTAATGTTTACACGCGCCTGTAACATTCTCTGCAACATCTTCGCAATGAAATTAAACTTCTTATAGCAACCCAACCTGTCCTTTTTCGAATCACCAATTAAATCTTATCGTGTAGTTATGTAGAAGAAAACATGTTAGTGAACAACCCAGTGTACTTACAAATAAGGAATATAAATGAGAAGAAAATTGTTATGACATTCAGATCAGGTTACTCTTAAATACTGTCGTTTGTGTATTAAATACAATAATTTAATTTGTACTTTAAGCTTAAATGAGAAATCATACAAACAGAGCATGTGTCGTTGAAAATAAAATTATAGCCGCAAATTTATGTACCTTGAGGTAAACTTAAAAAGGAAGATAATTTATATTCATGTTTTGCGCTTGACAAACTTCTCCGGTAGACGTCATCGTCTTAATTACCTTGTTCTTCCTTACTTTTTCACAAAATTTAATAGCTAAAGTAAAAGCAATTTAGGAAATATGAATAATAAATAAAAGTTACTCATTCAAACCCGCTAAAACAGGAGTACTTCAGGGACTAACGTTCACCCAACCAGATCTTTCTTCCCAATTCTGCTTGCTATTAAATTGACTAATCTGTTATTTATAAAAATAATAATATATAACTAACAATTTGCCATAACTGATTTATTTTGACCTTGAAGCTACCATGTAATGAATTTTATTTTATTGGAAAAATATACAAAAGCTTTTCGGTTTACGTACAGGGCGTAAAACTTCTACGATCCATGAAATTTTATACGTCGATCATCAACCTATAAGAATATTGGGAAAAATTAATAAGGTTCGTTCGTAACAACATAAAACTTAACATAAGAATCTTTTATAACACTTTTAATGAGATAACTTAAGTATATGGCCTCTCTGCAATAAACCTTCAGCTAATATTGTTCTCCTAAGTGAGATCTGTTTTCATTAAACAAGTTATATAGACGTTGATGTTGATCGCGAAACTAGAACCGAAGCCGAAAAATTTCCTCTCAAACCAATTACCGTCGAAGCCAACATTAATAGTGCCGTTAGAAACTCATAAATCATTCCAAATCAGTTTGATTTATTTGGTGAAATGTAATTGTTCTCGAGAGGTTTATTTCTCGCATTACGTCAGCTTGGTTTATGATTTAATAAGTTTTGTTCCATGCTGAGGGCAATTTTGCATTTTTGTTGCCTCGCTTTACCACCAAAGATTATACAGAATTCGGTTATTACACGGTAAACACCCAAAATTATAATCTCGAGGAGAATCATTTAAAATAGAGAGCGAGGACTAATGTGCAAAAGATTACACTGAATACACCTATAGGATTACGAGGATGGCTGTACTATAGCCTAATTTGAAGGTTTAACATCCCTTGTCGACTCGAAACAAGCGGAAATTCACGTTGCGTTTATAAGCCAGAAATTTATCGAATCTTCCATTAACTTTAATTAATGGAGATATTACTTATTGCGGCAAACGGGGATGAAATCCTGAATTCTGCTTGATTGTACCGCTGGGTGAGAGATTCTAATCTTACCTTCACTTGGCGCCATTTTCAACGAAGTGTTTCCCAGCTGGAGTTGCAAATAATCTAAATTAATAGGGTGGTAACACATCTCGGATAAAATTAAAGTGGGTGATTCAGCGGGTGCCAAAGGGGCGTAGACCAACAGCCACAGAAGTAGGAGGCCTGCCATGGCACCCTCTTCAGCGAGGCATGGCACCTAGTGCCTCAATTTTCTTTAAGTTACCCAGTTCATCGCTTTGCAGTCTTCTCGTTTACAGTTTTCGGATGCAAATATATCTGCAATAAAATTAAACTGTTAATTATTCGAATTTGTAAAAATAGATTCATACAATTTTAAAATTTTATAGATGAAAGTGAAATGATTGTTGAGATTTGAAAAATTAAAAAATTAAGCATTGCAGTTGAAAGCTAAAACCAATGCGAATATAAAGCGAAAGTTTACAACAATTAATGTTTCAAATTCAATAGAAAAGCTAAAAAAGCTGTGGCGCGATGTAAAATTTGCGGCCAGTATATTTAGCGCCGAATCTACACGTTTAACAAACTGAAACACGATTTGCTAAATGCGTTGCCCCAACAAAAAATGGAACTGTATGTGATAACAACCATGTATGAACTTTTTATTTATCCAATAAGCATTTGGAGATTTGAATACACCAATATGCGCAGTTCGACCATAAACTTGACCTCTTAATTTTTACGTATCTACTTCAGGAAGATTTTATCTACAATCAATCAAATTAGTTTATCATTTTCATGATTTCTAAAAGTTTTAATACGCACTGAAACACAGTACCAAAGTAGATATACCGTATAACACCGTTAAAGTAGTTTTCAGTGCCTTTAGGGACTTTAGTAGTTCCGCCAAAACTTCGCCACACCAAAAAAGTTATCAAAGTATCTAAGAAAATGGCTGCGAAATTACTTCATCTTGAGAACTGTGAATGGAGCTCCAATGTAACAGTTTTGTAGTTGTTACATTGTAACATGCAATTTCTTACGCCTAGTTGGGTTGTATATAATTTTCAATATAGCATTTTGAATTGCATACTTTATGCTTTTGGTTAATTCGATTTTGGCCTTGTTTGAGTTTCGTGTCATCCATTCGTATATTTCCGGTTCAGGAAGTGGCGATTTCGATTATTTCCGTTTGGCATTCATTAATCTGCGAGTTCTCATAGAAAGTGCGCGTGTTCTTGAATTATTTTAGAAGTCGTTTTAAAGCTTGGGAAGTTTTCCCGATTTGATTTTCAAGACACAATTGTGGAATCTTATATATCGATAGTAGTGATATGTATTCCAGGGAGTTATCTCAATCTGTGTGCAAATCTTTTTGAGAAAGTTTTTTCTACCAGTTTTACATCTTTTGGTAAGAATGGAAAATCAACTTCTATTGTTTCCTTTTTAAGTCATTTGAAGTTATTTAGGCAAATATGATACGGCCGAAATTACCTATCGTCAATTAAAAGTAAAGGAGAC
>JABXWE010008881.1:0-22013 GCA_014611495.1 Limonius californicus | reverse complement strand
TACGAGAAAACCGAATTTCCCTAGATAAAATCACCCGGTACACGTTAGTACAGTATTAACAATACAGTGGCTTCTGTATTATACATATGTAGGTAAGATTCTCTAATATTAAAAAATTAGTGATAAAGACGAGCTCCGCTACGTTGCCAAATCTTCGGATCTCGTTTTGGTTAAAAACCACATCTAACCAGCTGTATATACACTCGACTCACGAGCGCACTCTGTGTGGCCATTTGTGAACTATGGGTGTATAAAATTCGAAAAAAACGACAAAACGAGATCCGCCTTAAAATGTAAAATTAAGAATTCTATGTCACCGACGTACGCATTAGACTTTTTGTACACGCTAAGCAAGGCGAGATCCGAAAATGGATCTCGGCTTTCCAAAATGATCTCACCTTGGCTAACATTTATCTAAAAATGATCTCACCTTTCCCTTTTATAAGTATATATATATATATATATATATATATGTATATCTCGCAACATATTGAATTTATTGGTTTTTGATGTATTATTAACTCAATATAGCTATCACAGTATATAGATCTCCAGATATATCAGATATGGATATACTGATATAGCATCTATATGTGGGTATACGATATCTTAGAAGCTATTCGGTACAAATATCTTATTCTTCAACTGATTTCTTAAAAGGTATCATTTTTTGCCTGAGTGTATGTTGGCTCATTTTAACAACACATTTAAAACATTTGATCAAAAGAACCAAAGCCCATCGTACAGTTGAACTGCAACTGCAGATTGAAAGGGCTAGTTATTAGAAAAAAAGATTACAAATAGGGCCTGTCATCTGATCTTCGACGTTCGACACAAATATGCGTTTAAAAATGTTCAGAGGAATATCTTACATGTGTATCTGAAAATTGTTAATTGTCGAGTCTTGAAAGCCGTTTGCATCGGAATGTTTGCCAGTTTGTACTGGCAACAGCAGAAAATTGCAAGCATTAGAGATATACTACTCGAGAAGATTATGTAAAATGTCAAGATTAGAGCAGATTAGAAATAAAGATGCTAAACCGCAAACAGAAGCAGTGGTCGTGGTACGGTCACGTATGGCGTATACTTAAGGTAAAATAGAAATATGTACGAACCAGCAGAACATGGAAATAAGGAAAACTAAATTATTAAATTAATCATAAATACAGGATCATTGTTAATTTATGCAATTTATTCTGGGCCCGGCTTGCGCACATTCGTCGCCCGTTCACGTACGATCAGGAGAGTTAAGGCAGCGTGGTCTCCGGTCAGTAACTTGGATGAGTGACCCGAAGGTTGCGTTAACGTGGCGCCTCTCTCCCACGAGGATTAATTATTATGGGAGAGTAGATCAACAATCCCCCTTATGGGGGAGGCCCTTGCCCAACAATGGAATGCTGCGGGCTAATAATAATTCTGCAGAAAGTAAGGTACTTCAAATATTCTTTAAACCGATTGAACGATACTAATAGATGTTAAAAAGTCAGGGAGCAAGATTATGTTTGTAAATTAAAGTATTAAAAATATTTTGGTATTAATGTTTCAGAAAATTAGCGTTATAGCCGTTAACAAGACCTTTAATTTAGGAGTTTAGGTAATTTTTAAACGAAACATGGCTGGCAAATTGAATTTTCAACAGCTTTTGCATACACGAAATTCTGTTTATAATCTCATAACGCAGTAAAAAATATGTAATGTAGGTTACACCGAAATATACTACAATATTGTGCAGCATACATAAAATGTCCATGCGGATCAAATGTAATACCAATATATAATCATCTCATTAGCAGAAATACTGTATTATCATCTAGCAATGAAATAGGATTTATTGAGAACTGTCTGTATTATAACCGTTTTTCCTAAGAAATTCTATTTTGGATGGAGAATTAGTTAGATGTCGCAAGGCACGAGAATCTTGTAATTCAGATGTTACACTACGAAAAAGCTTGAACTAAGAAACTAAATAAGTGGCTCGTTTCATCGCTGGATAAAAGTATTGCAGACCACAAAAATGCCACATTCAGTAAAATCCCAACAAATCATACACTTCCTTCCATTCTTAGCTATATCCAGCACGTTGCCGGTATAAATATCGCGGCTATCTGGAAACCGATCTTACACCATACATATCCCAGCACCTAATGGCGTTTAAACCACTGGCTGTGCAATCCATTACAGTAAATCTCCTAGGTTTTGCAAACTAGTCGTAAATTGCACATCGTAATATTAGCATTCCTAAGATTGAATTACGAACATACTTTGGTTTATACATCCTACAACGATATGGTAATCTAGTATATCATTAAAGACGTTTGATTACATCCTAGTTGCTCCACAGAATTTCTAATCTTATTGTACGGATTGAGTTAGGGCAAATATTGAACCATTCTATCGTAAAGGGTACAATTTTATTATAAAACTAATCAGTACCTATCCCTCATTAAGTTTGACAAGTTTACGTCAATAGTTTTATTCAGCATTTACCTAATGTAGCTTATGAATTTATAAACAACTCATAATAGAGCTTTATAAATCTTAAATAAATCAGCTAACAGACATTTCTTAGCAATAGGACAGGGTGTTCCCACTATAAGTTTCATTAGTTTCGCGTTGCCCTTGCACTGCAGTAGTAACTTTTACAGAATATTCAATGCTATTGGCTGCTTTAATATCAAACAGCTACTTTAAATATCACACAAACGAGACTTTAATCTACTTATAATAGCAATGCTAGTCGAATTGGGGAGATATTTATAAATATGAAATAGCAGCTGAACGGAAAATTTAGATAGAACAGCCAATATCAGCAATATAATTTAATTACCTATGTTTGCGATAACAGTAGAAATCGAAGCGTCGTTAGCTGCTTCATTCGGGAATGTAACGTATTTTCTTAAATCTTAAAAATACAGAGAACAATTGTGTAGGGATTTCTACAGACGATGCTGCTACGATGACTGCCAAGTTTGCTTGTTAGGGCAAAATTACCCGACCCTATGGAGATAAGCTCCCACTGTAAAAGAAATCCGGGCTTAACATAGAGTTAATAAATGTTGTTATGGCGATTGAACATTTAAATAAATATTAGAGTAAAAGTCACTAGTTTTCACTCTGCGTAAAAACGTAAACGCACAAAACTCGGAATAGTTGCTTTATGTCTGAATACATATGGTTATCACTAGCTAAAGATTCACAACATTTATGTATAATAAATAGTGAAACAGCTATCATCTGGATAGGCGATAACTGAGGTGCAGTACAGCTTCGTAGCCATTTAGTACTTTTAATGTAATTGGTTTGTCTGGATCAGTGGTTCGTCATGTGTGGGTCGCGACCGCCCTGGGAGGTTGCGGGCGTATATCCAAAATAAAACAATATGCTTTCGCAAGGCATTTATTTCTGCCTTTCACAAAGTAAACAAAACTAAATCAAATTTAAAATATTAGAATTTTTAATAAACGCAAAACCCTAAACATAAATAACTGTAAACAAAATCAAGTTGCAAAGTAAAAACATGCGATATAGGTGCCTGTTTTTCAGAAACTAGCTTCTGAAATCAGTGCTCTGTATTCGATATGCACACAATAAAATCATTTTCAGTTTTGAGGGGATTTCTTACTCTCGCCTTGATGGCAGTCATAGGCGACAAACTTAATTCTCACAAATATTATGAAGCAACTGGCACCAAATACTTTATAGCTTAGTCCGGAAGCTCAGGGTATTCTTACATTCTTTTCGTCCAAAATCGGTCCCGTCTACGCTTTGGGAAAGGAAGTCTAATTTCAACATTCCATCATATGATATTTCAATAAGTTGTTCTTTCATGTTTGCCGAAATTTCGGCCTATTTCACGGAATTGTCTAAAAACGGATTCAGTATCCATCTGTGATTATCATAACTATTTTGAATTTCTTTGGAGAAATAGTCAATGAGTTGTTGTTTAAAATTGTGCAAACTAACTTCGCACATCTGCAAACACGTGCTCAGAATTTATCATATTATCTTCCTTAATAAAGATCTTCCATGAGTTTTTGAACGCAGTAGAATGAAACAAACTTCTTCTTTCCAATTGAAGTCGACCAGAAATCCAGTTTCTTTATAAATCCGTTAAATTTTATTATTTTATTATTATGTTAATATGGCGTTCTTGCAAACTGCTATTCGGTGTGTTTAAGTGCTTTAAAATTATAGGAAGGGCAGCCAGGCTAAGGAGCCAAAAGGAATTGTATAATATGTTCTCATATTCCGATTTTTCACCTTGTAGGTACATCAAAAGTTGCGTTTTTAACTAGAGAACAAGACGTAACCCCTCGAAAACCATCTTACTTCCATGTGAGACAGCAGATTTGTGCATAAAGAAGCCATGGCTTCAAATAATTTTCCAAATATAAGTCTGCAAAACTTTTCCCTTGATGGAATTTATCACTTTAATGACATTTTTGAAAATACAATCAACTTCAGAAGATACAGATTTTGATACAAGAGCTTCTCAATGTAAGAAACAATATAACATGTAGGATTTAGCATTATGTCCTCTAATCTGGCAGTACGACCAGATCGATGTCCTGCCGTAGCCTTGGCGCTATCGGTGCATATAGCAACACATTGTGCCCAGTCAATTTCGTACTTATTAGCCCTTTGCATGAAAGTACCGAATAAATATTTTTCGGTGGTATTTACCTCTAATGGAGTACAAAATAAAATATCTTCTGTAATATCGTGTCCAGTATTGTATCTTACAAATGCTATAAATTTGATACAGTTAGAAATATCCGTGAATTCGTGCATCTGTAGTGAGACGCACATGTACTTCTTAATATTTTCAACAACCTGTGTTCGAATACCTTTTGCCATGTTTCTTATTCTTTTTTGGATTGGATTATTAGAAAGGAGTACTGCTTTCAATTTGTCAGCCTCTACCAACCATTATTTGTATCATTTCAATAGCTGATAGTAAAATCAGATGTTCAGGGTTTGTATGTGACTTACTGGTTTTTGCAGTGTGAAATACAACTCAATTTGGTAGTAGTGCTTCTTCATTAGCGGTGGTTGCTGAAGTAGAAGTGGTCTGCTCCTTGTGGAGAGAGTTTAGATTTCTTTGAAATAATTCCACAGGCTTTCTTTTGTTTGTGTTAATGTTGATGGCTTCATACTTTCTTTTGAGAACATTTCTTGACAAAGTCCCTACTGGGGTTTCCGGAACATATCGGTAAAGCCATATTTAAGTTATTCGTATTTATACAATCCATTTTTCTTCGTAGTTTTTGTCATTGCTAGACGCGTAAGGTTCTAATGACCATTTCAAAAATCTATCTAGCTTCAACGGAACTGGCATAGCTTATACTTACAACTAAATATTTGTTGTCAATTTATTGCCGTCAATACGCAGTCAGCAGCACAGCACACGATTTTGAAATAATGACTAATCTAGTCGCCGTCAGCTGTGTATATAAAGCAAAACTGATATTCCAGATTCTTACAGTGCCATCTAATACCCTGCCGAATTTGGTGGAATATTCCGGAAACACGGAAAATAAATAAATAAACTGCACTACTTGTTAATAGATGGTGTCAGTTGACTGTTTAGTCGCTGATTCTGAATGAACTTGAGTACTACAATAGATCGCTTGAAAACGTTTGGGAACCATAACCTAGATGGTTGATTTGCAAAACTGACTAGAATCAATCTGCGACAACAAAGTGAATGAGATGTGTAGGAAACTAAAATTGTAAAATACAAATATAATGCAAGTATATCTGTAAGTTTTTGCAAATTTTGATATACCGACATTGAGGACAACGCGGCAAAATTTTATTTCCAGCCACTGGAAATTGCCGTAGCAAATAATTTTAGGAATGCTTTCATTGCTGATGATAATATGACTACCTACGAAAAACCGAATAAGCGAATATACTTTATACAAATGCATTTATGGGTAAACCATTATTGGCGGAGAACGGCACAACTCAGTGCGTATCATTCACCGAATAATATTTTACCGAGAATATTTCGCTGAAAACCCTTCACCGCCAAGGACCATTCGCAAGAACTACAATTTACCGTATCACGATTAGCTCCGACACGATTCACCGCCAGATATAATATATTGTCTTCAGAAGGGTAAAGTTACATTATATTTATTTTGGTATTGATGCTATAGCACATCTACGATTTTAATTCCGTCAAACTTGTATCTCACTAATGGTGCATTCATTACACTTAAATATTCAGACATTTTTTAGAGGAGAACCCCCTGCTTTGCCGTGGAAGAGACTCGATAACGCTTCTAACACAGCCTTGATCTAGACGGTTCCATTATTCAGTAATTGCGTCTTTTAGATGATTTAAGGTAGCTGCTGGAACGCAATTGGTTTGTAAACTCCAACCGATACGGTTCCAGACATGTTGTATGGGATTCAACTCTGGACTTTTAACAGGCGAGCCTTAAACCCGTATCCCGATACCGTTAATGTACTTTTGTACAATATGAGCTACGCGCGGTCGTACATTATCGTGCATTAGGGCCGGTAATAGGCGCATACGGTACAATGCGTGACTCTAAAACATCCCCTATATATCTACCAGCAATCACAGCACCATTTTCTATGGCCATAATTCCGTGCGAGCCCCTGAAGAAATGCCACCACAGACCATAATAGACCCCCCACCAAAATTTGTATTATTTCTAAACTTATACTAATGTAGCGTTCACTGTCTTTTCTATACATCGGTAGACGTCTGTCTGAAGAAAATAAACAGTACCGAGACTCATCAGTAAACAAAACGTTAGTCCAATCATTGATATCCCATTCTGCATGCTCTCTAGCAAATTCTAATCTTCCGCAATGTTTTCTGGTAAGTGCAGAGTACCTTTCTGGTATTTTTAGCGCGCATCCCCACATCTCGGAGATGGTTTAACTCAACACTTGATCAATAATTATTGATCAATTGTTGAGTTAATCATTTCTTCGTTCATTTCGCCACGGTAGTGTTCCATTTGTGATTTTGATGCAAATAACCAGGAGACTACAATAAAGCGTTTTCCATCGTAATCTTGTAGTTTTTGCTCGCTTCGTATGTCGTCATATTGCCATCACTTTCCAGGATTACCTTTTGGCAAAATCCAAGTTTTGTCCGTGAAAACCACTCCTCGACTCAGTGTAAAATTTCAATTGTCAATATAACCACTTAAAAATTGAAGTCGCCATATTTGAACACTCTGTTTTTCCCATAAAACCGTTCGATTGCTATCAATCTTAAATTAAAAAACCGATTTTATACAGAAAGCGATTTAGGCTTGTAACGAAGTTCTTGGGACAACGCATTTTTAAATTTGTATAGGAAATTTTCGCGTTTTTAATTCACCGTTGGAGCGCCCGCGGCGCTGCAAGTGGAGGTTAGCGAAGCGTTCCCCACTACCCGAGAACCGAAGGGCGAACAGACCGAGCGAGATCCAGATGGAAAACTGGTACAAAAGGAGCTCCTCGAGGAAAAATCATTAACTTTTGAATTCAGATCAGAAGGAAGAAGTCGAGCTTAGAAAACCTGTCCTGACCTGAAACTTATAATCCGAATTTTGTACCCAAATACGATTTACCGCAAACCTGAAAATCCTGCCTAAAAATCCTGGGAAGTTCTGTCTTAATCTGGTGCAAACCGCATTCAGACAGCAATTACTTTTCTCTGTACTTTGGCGTAACCTGGGATCGTAATCCCGAGTTTTGCTAAACGCAATCCCAGTTTAAATAAACCCGAACACTGAATTAATCTGGTGCAAACCGCATTCTGCAAGTGTATCCTATCCCGTAAATAGACCCGAATAATTAAAGCAAACTCACGTATTTCGCTTCAGCTAGCGAAACCCCAGCGAATGAATTTACTACGAATAAACTAATATAATTCTGTCGGCAAAGGCAACCTACGTTTGAATTCTGAATACGTTCTAAGAATTTGTAAAACATTTTAAAACAGATAAAACCCCGCCGAACTACGACAGCTTACAAATTCACAAACTTGATTCACCGCACCTGTACTAACTTTTAGTAACGACACCGTAGATTCTAGCCTGATATAACCTGTGTATTAGTAACATTATTTGATTTATAATTTAGCTAGCAGTAACCTCACATTCCGAGCTCCGCGTGGATTTCAGGGAAGCGACGGCACTCCGTCCCGTGCGCAGCGGACTGAATTACCGACATTCCAGGACCGGACTACGGCCAAATTAATTTCATTCGGAATACTCCGTTTAATTTTCTTGTGTGTTCATTTAACTCCGAATTCGGAAATTTTAGTTGCATTTATTATTAGAATAATCAAACACATTAATTAAGATAGAATTGTACAGTGGTATAGGAATAAACAATACAAACTTTTAACAAACTTTATATCCAGCGAACCCTGGGCTATGAGCTTGCCCGGCACAGACCAGGATTATTACAGGCTGCTTGTACTCAATAAAACATGGCATTCCTGAGTTTAAATCTTCAGTGATGCGAGGCTAATATGTTTTTGTGTAGCAGGGGCAAGTAAGTAAACCAAAACTACAAACCACATTAATTTATAGAACTTCCTGTCCGAATACACCTTGTAGATTGTGTCTCGAAGTACCATTTCTGAAGAATCAGGAAAATCGGTAGATATCAGGTTCTTGCCTGTCATTCTTACTAAGGGCTTTAATTCTTTCAACCGTAGGAACACTAATCCTTAGAACATCTGCCACACGCTGTAAAATCATATATTATAATATAATTGTAATTCTAGCCAACCAATGAACTAAACATGCAAGTGGTATCAGATGACCGCAATTCACCTTTTCCCGCTCAAAGTAATCAACCAAATTCAACACTAGCTGTCGGCTTTGCTATCGTTTTCCCTTGCATGGACATAGTTAACGTACGGCTAATGACTATACTACAAGCTTTTGAGAAGATCTGTTTTACAGAAGAATTTGCCGAATAACTGGTAAACACTCGACCTTAGAGCTCGTAAACAACAAAAGTGACATATGACATCATCATATAATCTTACCGTGCGAGTCAAATCAAAAGGTGAACCCGCTTGATATAACATCATATTTTATCCTTGTTTTATTAATTTGAAACAAGTATACATACAATTTTAACAACCTTTGCAGTTTGAACAAAATATACTAAACTGAGTGTTGTGTTATGTAAACGAGTTTATCTAAAATTGGGAATTGGGTGAGTCTGTGCATTCTACATGTCGGCGAATATTTCGTATGTTAAATAAAACGGAAAGAAATTAAATTTAGTTAAACCGTTCCTTGGTTTCCGCTGTCAATTTCTATGGTTTGATGGTTGCTGCTGAAATAATATTCGCTAAGCATTTTCCGGAATTTAATATTTTCTTTCCCATATTTTAGTCAAACGTCAGATGAACACACAAGCTATATTTGTCAATCCAACACAGTAATCGCATTCTGTATGCTTGACTAGTCAAAAGTCAAATGCATCACAAAACATCTTTCAACCACTCAAATATCCTATAAGGGAAATTCCCGTCGAAAGCACCTAAATCGTACATCTTTGAACTCTTCCATCCCGCTAATAAAAAGCTGAGCTGGAACAGGATCAACGGCAATCTATAAGAAATACGAAATGCAATTTTAGCATCAATTCGCCTACAAGAAGAAAGTATAAAGTGTACATTTTTGTCGGGAACTTAACTTTTTATATATTTTATTTTTGCGAGGATCGTTTTAAATACTTTAGACGTTTCGCAAACAAAACTCCCAATTAAATTATTGTATTTTGGTTTTTCATGATTAGAAATACCACTTTCCACAATTTATTTTCCCATGTATATATGTACATATTTTTTATGGGGCAACCAAACTTTGCAACATATTTTTCATAACAAATATTAAGGCTCCAAAAGGTTTATTGTTATTTTTGCAGTTCCTTTTTAGTGCTTATGGTAAAAACAAACGGTGGCCATCTGCGAAAGATTACTAAAACATTTAGAGCGTAAAAAGTCCACCGACGATATTTTTATGGTCCTATGAACTGTTGCGGATGCGAAGTGATGAATTTTTACTAGCCCATTGAAATGAATGAATATCACAACACGTACCAGCTATACATATTGATTTCAAATACACATACGGGAAGCTTTTTTCTGACTGATGTTATGAATACAAAAGAACGCTCTGATGTCGTTTTATATTTCATCGACATTTCAAATTGAAAATGTAAATTCAGCGGCTTTCAGTCAGAATTACTAACACCGGGATTACGCACTAGCTACTGTTACATATTTTATTTTGTTAGAATATTTAGATTACATAAGCCTCTAGAATAAATTTAATTCTCCTCTAATAATGTCGCGAATTTTATATTATTTACCAATGGTATCGATTTTCAAATCACTCTACAGGATAAACACAGAGCATCATTAGGATGTATATCAATCATCTACACCTAGAGCACGAGGTATATCAATTCTTCTTTTGTTGGATCTACGGCCCTTATAGGTCCTTGGCCTGCTCAATGACCTTCCATTCTTCTCTATCTAGTGTCTTTGTTCTCCAAATTGTTATTCCCAGCTCTTTTACATTTTCGCCTAACCTTTTCCTCGGTCGTTCTCATTTTCTCCTACCCTCTGTTTTTTTTTTTCGTACACCATTTTTGGGATTTCATCATTCTTGTCAGGTGGCCCAGCCATTCTAGTATTTGTGCCGTTGTTGTCGTTACCATAACTGGGTCTTCGTATAAGTTTTTTAATTCGTAGTTTATTCTTGTTTTCCACTCCTCGCCTTGCTTTATTGGTTTGTGTATTCGTATTAGTATTTTTCTTTTAAAGATGACTAGGTTTTTCTGATCTTCCATTTCTAGTATCCACGTTTCGCTCCCGTAAGTCACTATGGGTGTTATAATTGTTTTATATTTTATTTTTTTGAGATTTCGTGATGTGCTTCTGGCTGGAATACGTTTTTGAGTGCGTGGAAACTTCTGTTGCCGGCTGGTATTCTTGTTTTTATTTCTTCGCTTGTTCCGTTATAGTTTATGATTGTGATACCTAGGGATTTAAATTCTGAGACATCCTGAATTGTGTGGTTATCTATTTGTATATTTTATTCTTCTCTTCTTATGTTTCTTGTGTTCGGCATGTATTTGGTTTTTAATCGTTAATGTTAGTCCCTCTCCTTTCATTTCTTTTCCGAATTCGCGGAACGCTGTCTTTAATGCTTGTTCTGTTCGTGCTAGGATCACCATGTCATCGGAAAATGCAAAATGTTGGCTGTTACTGTAGTATATGGTTCCATCTGGATTTGTATCTATGTTCCTTACGCATCTAGTCAGCAAATCTTTACTGCAGAATGTCTCGAACCAAATTTAAACAGATCACAGCGATTATAAGATTCAACAATTTTTTAGCTAGAGAAAATCGCAGGGAACAAGATAGACTAAATCTGAGATGTGCTTGATTTTTTTGTGGAAATCTGTAAAAAGGTTTACAATCCAGTATTACATCTTACGGTTGACGAGCAACTGGTAAGTTTTAGAATAGAAACACCTTTTCGTGTATACATCAAGAGTAAGCTCAACAAATACCGCATGAAAGTGCGGGCTATTGTTGGTTGTGAAAGGCGTTACGTTGCAAATATGCAAGTTTATTTGGCCAAACAGGGAAACAAGCCTGAGAAAAATCATGGCTAAAAAGTGGTTATGGACATGGGGCAGCACTTACAGTCTGGATATGGTATAACTATATATCAATTTTTCACTAATTCTTAGATAGAAATTGTACTGTATGCGGAACCTTGAGAAAAAATTAGTCATACATTCCAATGCAACTTCTACCTGATTCTAAGAAACCAATAGATTATACTATATTCGCTTTCAAAAGTAATATAACATTAGCATAATATGTGCCGGCCTCGGTGGTCTAGTGGTTAGCGCATTTGCTTTTAGATCCGAGGGACGTGGGTTCACACCTGGCTGAGGTCGGCGAGATTTTTCTAGCGGGGAAAAATCTGAAAATGCGCCTTCTGTCGGATAAGAAGTAAAACCGTAGGTCCCGTGCCACTGCGATGTGTGACACGTTAAAAATCACTACTGGAGTAGGAATTACCCCAGATAGGCAAAATTGTTAGTTAGGGTGTACAATGGGCCAAATTTGGCCTAAGTGCATAGAGATGCTTGGAAAACCGCGTCCTAGATCTCGCTCTTTCAAAGCAAGCAAGCAAGCATAATATGTATCAAGACAAGGAGAAGCAGTAATTAAGATGTTAACTGAACACTACGATGATGCCGTTTCCGACGAAGAAACTAATTACAAACCGGATATCGTTCTACATTATAATGCAACAGAAGACTTAGTTAATGGAGTGAATTATATGGCAAAACAATATTCGGTACGTAAAAAAACCATTCGTTGGCCAACGAAAATATTTGGTTATTTGATTGATATGACAACATTGAGCGCTTATTTGGTTGATTCAATATTCTTCTCGAAGAAAACCTAGTTCTAGACCATACGAGAAAAATATCTATTGAACATAGACAGAGAACTTGTTGAACATTACGTTACCACCCGCTACCAGAAAAGTAAGTCTAAACTTCGAAAGAATATCACTCGAGTTATTTTTTTGTGATACAACAATTACAGGGTAAAAGCAGAAAAATGGAACAGCTGTAATAATATAAAGTAATTTAATTATTTATAGAGGTACAAATAACTAAAAAAACAGTTGGAGTATATTGGCACTCCTGTATAGGGTTACCGTCAGCAAAAAGTGTTCGTAATAGCAAGCTTAAATATACAATATCATTCTCTTACACTTTTTGTATTTTCATATCTAAACCATGGAATATTTAAGAGGCCGATTTATACCATCCAGGAGGTGAAAGACATTATTACACTAGGAGTTCTATCTTCATCCCCGAGTTGCAGGACGGAATAGTGGAAATTTGTGTTTACAAATTACTGAATGTTTTTGTAACAATTGCAGCAGTCTGTAGCGAGCAATTGTTATCTTCTCTGAATATTATTGAAACCGTTTTTTTAAGAACAATCGATTACTGACTTAGACTGTTATTAAGAAGATTTAAGATTGTTGCGATATACACTGTCATAGACGAAATACTCCTGTGTTTATGGTGTCTGGGTTGTGCGCAAAATGGAAAATTCCAGTAGCTTACTTTTTAACTGCAAATAAAACTAAAGCTGAGCATTTAAATGTTTTACTTATGTCCTGCATTACAAAATTAAAAAAATGTGGATTTATAATTAAAGCTGTAGTTTGTGATCAGGGTTCAAATAACAGATCGGCCATCGAAAGTTTAAATATCTCAGCGGAAAATCCGGTTTTGAATATAGAAAAAGAAAACATTTACTTTTTTTACGATATGCCCCATTTAATTAAAAGTGTCCGTAATCAGCTTATCGCAAATGATTTTGATTTTCGCGATGAAATAATATCATGGAAAGCCATTGAGGAAACATATAATTTGGATAAGAATAGCGAAACGGCCAGATCTTTACCAAAATTATCAGACATGCACATATTTCCCAACAATTTTCAAAAAATGAAATGTAAATTGGCGTTTCACGTGTTTAGCGATTCAATGACTGCTGCCATTCAAACGGCAGTATCGATAGGCCAACTGTGTCCGTCTTATGAAAGGACGGCTAATTTTACTAAATTTATTAATGATTTGTCAGATGCTATGAACAGTTCTAGTTTGTGTTCCAAAAATTTAAACCGGGTACCGCTTTCCGACAAAAATGTGCATATCAAACATATACTAGAAAGCAGTTTAAATGATATTTCGAATCTTAAAACTACAAAAGGTAATGTTCCTCCTTGTTTTAAGGGATTGCTGCAAAGTGTTACCGCTTGCCTGTTGTTACATAAACATTTAAAAGAAACGTACAATGTCGAGTATTTATTAACACGACGACTTACACAGGATGCGTTAGAAAATGCATTTTCTGTATTTCGTCAAAAAGGAGGATTTAATGATAATCCAACTCCAAGAAGCTTTAGATTATCTTTTCGACATTTTTTTTGTGCTAATTTAAAAAAAACGGCGGGAAACTCAAACTGCGAAGAAGATAAATTACAATTTATATTTAATATCAATGATTTATCAACGCCTCTCGCACCATCTTCAACAAATTCCGTAATATCTACGAAGGAAACCAATAACGATAAAGAAGATACCATGGCCGAGATCTGTATAGAGAGTGTTGCAACAACACGCGAAACCACCTTAGAAAACTGCTCTATACGATACACTGCAGGATTTATATTACGAAAATGTATACAGAAATTTAAATGCAGCACTTGCGAAAAAGAACTTAAAATTTTGACAGAACCGCGATATCTGCGAACAAAATCCAAAATTAGAAAAAGTAGAACTGACACTGAACTAATAAAACAGAAGGCTTATCCCTGCAATGTATCTGTTTTCGGAAGACTCTGTTCGCCCAACGACCTGACTAATGAGGCTGTAAAAATAACTTTACAAGTTTTTGCTACATTATATCCAGCTGTAAAGGGCAAGACAAAAATAATGAATATTTTATACCAGACTGCTCTAAAGCAAATTAACAAAATACTTCCTGGTTTTCTTACTGCTATTGAGTCTTGTATAAAACATAGGGAGTTTATAGTTCGCTATTGCTTATTAGTACGTTTGCAAAAACAAACTACGTGGGAATCGAAATATATTCGAAAACCTAAAAGCGGATTAAAAATGAATTCCAAAATTCGCAAATTATCTCACACCTGAGATTCCTAACATTTACTTAATTCTTTGTATATTTGTATAGTAGGATATTGTATATTTGTATTGTATTGTATATTGTATATAAAACAACATTGTATTGTAGCTGTAATAAAAATATTAACTGAATTTTTCGCAGTTATTTTTATTATGTTCATAGAGCATTAATTAATCAACTTGTTGTAAGTGGAAAGTGATTTAGAAGATAAAATTTCAATAATAAGCAAGTGTAAATTCTATATAATTTTAATAAACCCTACATTTCATATTTCATCAAAATCGGACCAGTCGTTTCGCAGATATCGGTGGTAACATGCGCACATACCCATGGACAGCCATTTTCTAAAAACTACTTTTTGGGTTCATAGAGATCCAAAACAGACTTTTCCGTACACTTTCCTACCGTATCTACAATTTCTGAACCAATTGAACAATTATTTTAAAAAATGGAACATTCCCAAAAAAGATCCTTATTGTTTATATATGAGTACTATAGAGATCTGGTTGGTTCCAGATGCTATATATTAGAATTAAAGCGAGCATTAGGAGAAACGTGTTGTTTATTGAATGTAAAAATGGTAACTAATAAATAAATAACAAAAAACATATATGTATGTAACCCAAAGCAAGGCGATCCGATGTAAATGTAGTGCGCGTGCACTACAGTACTTAAACACATACTTAAACGCCAAGGAAATGAAAGTTGAGTACTGAAACAGCTGAGTGACCCTTTTCTACCTGGCCATAGGCCTGGTTCGACATGGGTGATTGTCCAGATGGGTTTTGTTTAATTTTCGCTTCAAGATGTTTATTTGGTCAACTCCATATAACACGAAACTCGAATGCTACGCCATCTATAAAAACCGCCCCTTCTTAAATTTCCCGAAACCGGCTGTCCATTGAGTTGAGAGGTCTAAGGAGTATTTCGTCTATGACACTGTGTAAGCAAAAGCTTATATTCTGTTGATAAACATTCCGTTACTAGCTCGTCTTGTGCTATGGCTCTGCAGTACATCTTATTTTCGCTGCTCAATAAAACTTATTACTTTTTTCGTTTATTATATTCTTATCTTCCATCAATTTTTTTGTAAAATACTGACTTTTTGGATATTGATACCTAAACACGTCCAATAGAGTAACTTATAGTAGACAGTACCAACTAATTATTTAAAGCCACCAAACAGCTATGGTAAACAGCCCGTGTTTCTACCAATCTAAACATCAATTGATTTGCAGAACATGGTTGAGTATTATGCGCATACAGTTCTTTGCCGGCTGCGAATGTGAATGGAAAGGGGTGCTAACATAGAAGCACTAACAACTATGTTTGATTATCACGTCCGAGGAAGATCGGACTATGCAAATTTCATATTCGGAGAGATAAACACGAATACTCTCAGGATTTTAGACAGTGTATACAGTGTGTCCCAGATTGAGTAGGCTACCATGGGTAACTTCCTTATTATTAAATATAGGAATTTGTTAAAATGGGCGAAGTTGTGCAGTTCTGATTGATCGGTATTTTATTTAAAGTCAAATATCTCCGTAATTATAAAAGATATGAAAAAATGTTACTTGGTTTCATTAGGCACACTTATGGATGATGCAAAAGGAGAAATCAAGGTAACGGTTTCCAAAATAGTACATCTATTTGAAGCAATACGAAGCACGTTTTGGAGGGTACACGTGTGTCAAAGTAAAAAAGCTGATGAATATAAAATAAGTATGTTAAATATTATATAGCATTGTTGCACCGTAAATAAGTGGAGTAAGATAAGCCAAATTTTTAAGTACAATGTTCCGCACGAAACCAATCGTTGTGCTCTCTGAATGCATCTATCTACTAGAAAATCAAGCAAACACCGGGGCGATCGCTGTTTACAGAGATCCACGTTACAAACTTAAACATGTTACACAATATACAAAATATTGCTGAATCGAATATAACCCAAGATATAGGAATCAAACTTTACGAGAAATAAACCTAGTCCGCCACCACACAACTAACCACAGCTTTCAAACAAAGACCAAGCTATTGTTATGAACACCTTTGATAGGGTTAAAATTGCAGGCTATATTATTACATCGGTAACAAGTAAAGTAATGGTTAACAATCTAGTTACAAAGAACGAAAATGAAAAAAATTACTATTCGACGTTTCAAACGAATAATCCTCTCAATGTTTATCCTAGTATTCTACCCATAATGAAAGAGCAACTAAAAAGGAAATAAACGTCTTATACATGTATCCTTTGAGTTTTTTGAGAATTAGCACGCAAGAAACCGAGTATTCACATATTTTAAGTTTTAGGCGACGGGTATACATAGTTCCCGAAGAAAACTTTTCAATACCAGAATCCCTAGTAGGAAATTACGAAGAAACGGGCTAGAAAATATTTCTTACAAAGAATACTATTAGTTATTAGGATTGAATGGAGACGGTAATTTAACTATATAAAACTCTGGAAAGTCCCTTATCACCGCGATATTTAGAACCCCTTATTATACATTTCGTTGACTAAGTTGTCAACTTGAACTGACTAAAGTAACTTGGCTGAGTAGTACCTATGGAGATAAATTCTTCCTCAAGCCAACAATGGAAGTCTGAAGCTAATCTACTAACAAACAAAGGCTTAAATACTGAATCCTGTTAGGGTTCGTCGTGCTTAACCGATTAAAGAGTTATTTTTAACAAATTAGGTTCATTCTTAAATATAACATACATAAATAGGGGTCGTATTTCTATACATGTTTTCTATGCATGTTTTTTGTGTGGTAAACATATATAGAATTTAAGTTATACAAAATATATCCGCATATATGCCACATAAATGAATTTGAAAGTGTATACGAATGCAAATTTAAAATCATATTACAAATGCACACATAATTGTTGTAGCCTTGAATATTAATTAATATGTTATATTTTTGACATCTTACGCTCATATTTTTAAATATTCAAAATTACTAAAGCATTTTGGATAATCTGCATTCATTTTTGTTTTTGTACTTATATATGTATTTGCTTTCAATGAAAAAAAGTTTTAGCTAAGTACTTGCATCCTGTCTACTATAGCAAAGGATTGTCTAAAATAATATCTATGGAAAAAATATAGGAAGAAGAAATACCTACCAATTAAAACTCAGGGTAAGATTTCCGTGGAAGAACCCAAGAAAATAAGGAAAAATGGTGATAGAAAAATACGTAAAATATAAAATTGTTTGAGTTCTGCAAACACTTTTGTCAGGACCATATTCATTTTACATACTTGCTATACGGAGAAGCAACAAAGTCGAAATATTTTGCATATTTTATGTGTATGTTATTTACAAAAACATTATCATAAATCAGTAACATTGTTTTCTGTGAATATTTTTTTGGTAGATTTTATTGATATTTTTAGATGTTTACCACTCTCAAGGGCTTTTGATTTTTCTAACTGCAAACCGTCCTGCAGATAATGCAATTTCTTAAAAGCAACAGGTGTATTTCTTTAAAAATAGCTCATAACTACATATATTGTGGTTCTTAAAAGTATAATCCGGCATTTTTCGGTACGTAATACGATTAATACCGTTAAACGCTTACACCACTGTTTCACGTAGTTCCTCTAGATTACCATAATTAAAATTACAGCCATACCCTTTATTTTTCAAAATGCGCCAGATACAAAAATTAAGAAGGTTTCAGTCTGTCGACCTGGCTGGCCATTGATTAAGTGTATTAGTCGCTATCGCCATGTCATTAAAACGATTATTTAAAAAATTAATAGCATTTCTGGCATTGTGTGCGGGAGCGCCACTTTGCTTATAACATATTTGAACAGTTTCTGGGAAAGGTAGATCACCTAACAAATCTTGTAGAGTTGTTTAAAGAATTTCCAAATTTACCAGCGAAATACATTTGGCTTATTAAATTGTTATACAACTATAGTGCGTGTATTGAACATAGTGTCACGAAATCTGAAAAATTCGTAGTAGAAAGCGGAGCTACACAGGAATGCATCGTATCACTACTGTTGTTCCTTGTAATTTTGCACTGAGTGATGAGATAATCGACAGGCAACAGAGAGGGATTACCATGGAGATTTGGCCAAAAACTAGAGGACCTGAAATTTGCAGATTATATCTGCATAATTACTGAAAGAATAATCCAGTTGCAAGCACAACTGAACTTACTAATGTCTATAGCGAGAATAGTGGGCCTAGTAATTAACAAAGAATATACGATGAATTAGAAAAGAATTAGAAAATGTTGAATGTTCTACGTATCTTGATGACGTGTTATAGATGAACATGGAGGATGTCACACAAACGTCACAATGCGAATTTGTAAATCACAAAATGTCTTCAATATGATGCGCAAAGCATGGTCCTCAAATAACCTGTTAAGGAATAGAAAGCTGCGAATATTTAATATGAATGTAGTAAGTCTTTTACTGTATAGATCCAAACATGGGCTTTCAATAAACAATTATCATATGAAATCCAAACTTTTATAAACAAATGTTAGAGAAGAAATATTCTGGACAAATCGTGTCTCAAACATAGAGCTGTGGAATATTACAGACCAAGAACAAGTGGAAATGTCCCTAAAAAGACGATGCTAGAAATGGACCGGGCATACACTGGCACTCGCACTGGAGTATAATATGGAAGGAAAATGAAAATATGGTAGCCCAGTCACATAGAGAAGACAAGAGTGGCAAGTGAATGTGGTGCGTATAACATGTGTTGCATCTAAATTAAGGCATTAAGTCAAAACATGGATGGAAATAATTTCCGAAGTATTATGCACTCAAGATGTGGTTTAAGTTACCTCCAGTAGTGTTATAATAATAAATAAGAACACGTAATTAAGAGTGTAGAAAGTGCAGGTTAGGGCCGGACTGGCAACCTTATCCCTTATTAACAATTTATTGTTGGTGAAACGTTCGCAGGCCCCCTATGCTCCCTAGAGGAACAAGTGGAACGAAGAAGAAAAGCTATGCAACTTGCATTGCCATTTCTATTGGACGTTGAAACACTGGAAACAGAAATAATTAAATTACAAAACGATGTTTTAATCAAATCAGATAAATTCTGAGGAAAAGAATCCCAGGAAAATTTGGGGAATATGTATTAGCAGAAGAGTATTCTAGCTTGCATAAATGTGCTGTAAATTTACAGTCATGTTTTGGGTCAACTTATTTATCGAATCAGCATTTTCGCAAATGAAAATAGCCAAATCTAAATATGGCAACACTTTAACCGAGGAACACTTGGATTCATGTTTAAGAAACTGCCTAAGTACGTATACTCCAAACTACAAAAAAAGGTAGGTGAAATGCAATGCAGAACATCAAATGCCGCAAAAAATTCAAAATAAGTTTTTGTATGTTTTAAATTAAATTACAAATAATTATTCGTTGTGTACCACGTTTCTTTTTACTTAAGAAAAACATTGATAAATGTGTGTGGTCCCAAATTCCCCTTCCTTGAAATTAATATTAGGTTAGATTGCTCTTCAAACCTAAAAATTAATGTTGGGGTTAGGGTATATCGCGGTTATTTTTGCATTTTAGAAGTAGAACGCGTGGAAATATTAGTGAGCACCACTGAGTCATATAGAGAGTAAGGCTCACTGGAATATATCTCTTTCAGATCATTATTTTCAGTTCATAAAAATTAGAACGTAGCTGTTCTGAATAAAACAGATTTAAATACCCAAAACTGAAAGGATTTGGAGATTTTTATAATAGACACGAATTGACTTCCAAATACAATAACTACGAAAAAATACAAAAGTTATTTATTTATTACCACAATGAGAACTGCATTCGGGCAATTATTAAACTTATTTAATGCTAATGTCAAAAAATGAAAGTTGATACGTCTGTGCAAAACGATTGCTAGCAAACAGATGTTTTATTGTTTTGTTGAACACAAACAACCAAAATAATTTACCACCAAATAAATTCACTAATGTGGCGTGTTAGATCGAGACACAAACATAAAATGTACCCAATGAAAAAAATGCATGCTGTTTTTATGGGCTACATAAACATGGTGTTTTGTTTTATTTGAAAAAACCTTAATTTTTTAAATAAATATTGTTGAATTTTGTACTACTTGCTCAATAAATCAAAAGTGGTTACAAATACCCATAAGGATGTACATACAAAAAATTCACCCTATTTAGTTCTACATAACATCGTTAAAAATATACAGGGTGTTTCATTTGCAAAAGTTGCGAAAAATAACTTTAAAGTTCTCAAAACGTGAAAATTAATTTTGAACACCCTGTACATGGTGGCTTTACGATATTTAGTCAAGAGCACCCTACAACCTCCTGCAATAAAGTCCTTACTTAATATCGTCTTCAAAGCTGCGGAAGTGGTGAGTTGTTAAGTGGAGTAATGTAAAAACTAAATTTTTGAAAACAAATTTATTACGTCTACATCGGACATTAGATGGCGCTAATTTTTAGATATGAGTAAACATCCCAAGAGAAGTGTTAAATATGCAAAAATACTCAGGGCATTCCATTAAGAAAATTACCTTAAGCGTGCCACACTTTTTGTAACAACCTGTATATTTGAAAATAATTTTTATGTATGCGCATTTATCCACAGTTTCCAGCTCCATTAGAAAGATTTTTTTGTATCTGTTACGGTATACGAGCTATCAAACTTCCACGCACTATTGCCCCACCCTGTATAACAAATACTCCTAATACATTTTTATTTTTAAATAAAAATAAAAAACGCAAAAAATTTTATATGACGCTCGATCGTTAAATGTTTACAACAGATTTCAAAATTAGAAAATCGAAGCCCAAAGGGTCGCGTATTTCCAACTGTTTCTCGAGCTGGTATAAGCCACTTACCGGTCTTAGATCGTAATATACTATAGCGGTGTTGCCAAATCGTGGGTGCCGGAAAATACAACCCATGACCAGGTGCCACATTTACAACATTTAAATAATTTTATATACGTGTATATAACAAAGCTACCTCTATGATAAAATCAACGAACTAAACTGTATATCCCAGAATAACGGGTATCAACATGGCTCCCGACCTATTTTGTGATAAACGAGGGTACTGACCTTTTCGAAGCGTAGGACGAATTTATACACAAGAAACACTGTGGCACCCAAAGTCGGGTGCCTCTTGGTATTTTTGGGTGCCACAATAGCAATGAGTATGCAGTTTGGGTGTCTCAATAACAATTTTTATGTATATATATATATATATATATATATATATATA
>JABXWE010008880.1:0-23335 GCA_014611495.1 Limonius californicus | reverse complement strand
GAACACATTAAACGTAAATATTATTGGAAATCCATTAACAAAGATATTACAAATTATATTAACAATTGTCAAACATGTAAAATGCAAAAATATAATAGAAAACCGTTCAAACAACCCCTACAACTTACACCTACTCATAATCGACCATTCCATACCATACATCTCGATATATTTAAAATAAGTAACAGAAGTTATTTAACCATAATTGACTCTTTTTCAAAATTTGCCCAGGCGTATTTCATTGAATCACTAAATTTAACAGACGTTATTGATCAACTGTTTAAATATATTTGCACATTTACTACCCCTAACGTAATCGTTGCCGATGGAGCATTCAACAAAAACATTTTCAAAGACTTTATAGCAATACACAAAATTCAGTTACATATCACAACCCCCCACCACCATCAATCGAATTCTCCCATAGAACGCCTCCATTCAACAATCCTCGAACATTATAGATTATTGACAGACATACCAGAACATCAAAAAATACAGTATTGCATCTTAGCATACAATCACACAATACATTCTAACCTCCACTTGACACCATTTGAGATAGTTTTTGGACACACCGAAAGTAAAAACCCCTTTGACATTGACTATAATAAGACTTACTATCACGACTATTTATCAGAACATAAAACGAAAATGAAAAACCTATATGAAGCTCTACAGGACAGACAAACGGAGACTAAAGAAAAACGCAACGAAAAATTGAACTTGAACCCCAAAAATAAAACTTTTCAATTACAAGAGAAGGTATTTATTAAAACTAATTTTAGAAACAAGAAAGAACCAAAATTTACAGGCCCTTTTATTATATCCCAAATTTTCGATCATGATATTTACGAGTTAACCCCTATTAACCAAGGACCCAAAATTAAAAGACATATTGACGAACTATTACAATTCTCAGAACAACCGCCCTTGCCAATATATCAAAAAGTTTAACCGAATTACAGTTATATAGCCCAAAATCTTTATCTTTACCTTATCCTGTTAACTTACAAACATTACATCTTTATGAATCTATCATTAAATTGAAAATTTATCAAAAAGCCGAAATCTTAACTTTCGTTTATGAAATACCATTAATAAACCCTTCCAAAGACTATCGATACATCCAATTAATACCTTTTCCCGCTCATTCCGAAAACGAATATTTTCAAATGACAATACCCACCTACCGAAATATCCTATTTAGTACTGCATCAAGTATCCCCGTAAATTCCCAGCATTGCCGACGTCTCTCTAATCACTACTTTTGCCGACAACCTTACTATTTTTCAATACCCAACGAAAAATTGTGCGAAACACAATTATTAGCTTTCACTGTAAATCAAACCTGCGAACCTTACCTTTTCTATTTAAATAGCTATAAAATTTCACAAATTAATAAATAGACATGGATCTTAAGTTCTCCCAACAAAATAATTATCGATTCGAAATGTCCAAACTATAAAAATAAGAAAATAATAATAGGCTCTTCTTTAATTCAAATAACCAATGATTGTTCTGTCATTGTAGACCAAAAAGATATTCTCTCCTCCTACGATTCTTTTGTCAGTGAAGAAATCGATCCCATATCAATCAATAAACTTCAGTTTCCTCTCAATACACATACCCAAAATTCCAAAATATCAAAAATCGATTTAACTCCTATTAACATACATACGTTACAAGAAAATCAAATTAAATTACAGAAGCAAAGGGAAATATTAGAAAAAAATATAAATTCTCCCATAAGCATGCATTTGTCGCTAATCTATTGTTTTAATTATCCTTTTTATATTAATTGTTATTATAACAACTATATACCTTTACAAATGTAAACGTGACTCCTTTATTCAAAAAATACAGAAATTATTAAATTCAAATCAAATTCAAGAAACAGATAACCCTTTGGTACAAATTCAATCTTAGAAAAAATTTTGGCTTCACCAATATTTTTCACTCTTAGGATGGAGGAGTTATGTATTTAGAATTCCCTGAATGGGTAATAGATAAAGTATATTATATTACGCTTCGTTTGAGCGTCATAGGAGTTGTAATTAAGATTAGTTTTAAGTTAAGTTCTCAGTTCTGTTCTGAGATCCTCCTCATAAACATAGCTCCGACATAATTGTACTTTTTAAAATAAATCTTGTTTTTAAAAAGCCTTTTTGTCGTTAACAAAATAAAACTCGCAGGCGAGTGCTGTAATCAACCAAAGTGAGTTATTGCCTACATTACCGCTCGTTGAATAATATACTTTAACCACGACTATTACCTTTAATTTCCACTATTTAAATTTAATAATATTCATAAAAATTGTGAATTGGTATTGTGACATTTCAAAATTTATGACAGATATAATTTTGAGAAGTGTATTTATTTTCATCGTCGTTACAAGAACTTTCCAAATATTACCAAAAATTTAATATACATACCTAATAATATTGGGTACGCACGTTCAAAGGAATAATTCATTTCCTAAATTGTTCTTTATTTATAAATTTAAGCAATAACTTTGTGAGAAAACAGTTACCATTGATGTAACTATTAAAAATTTACAACTTTCTCATTATTGCCAAACAAAACGAATGCAAATGACGTCGTTTATGTGCATTCGTAATAATATTAATAATTTATTTTTGATGTCAGGCAGTGATGCAGCAAAAAATAACATTACCAAGGATACAATTAACATGTCTAATTAATTTCTCAAGTTGGCACAAAAATACAATAATATTAGTTATATGTATTCAGAACAAAATGTTTAGAAAGTTAAACTCCTAATAATAAATTCTTAAAATCTATTTATTTTATACAGCGTAATGAAAAGTTCCAAACAATATTTACAATTTTGTTATTTAATGTTGTTTGGGAAAACTCTGAAAAAGATCAAATTAATTTTTTACAAAGACGTGTCATTACGGATTTTTGTTCTATGAGCTTTTGTTTATGCTCTATGACGTAAAATCAAATAAATTCGTTGAAGTCCCAAGACGTGATGCTGATTTTTTTTAAATAGTTTCAGGGCTGTAAAGAATTTTGTAAACATAATGTATATACATATTATATTCCTGTATGAAATGTGCCCCTAGTATGGTAAGTAAGAAGTCTCGGGTTGCGCACATTCGTTGTCCTTTCATGTACGATCAGGAGAGTTAAGGCAGCGTTGGCTCCGGTCAGTACTTGGATCGGTGACCCAAAGGTTGCCTTAACGCGGCGCCTCTCTCCCACTAGGATTGCTCACTATGGGAGAGCAGATCAACAATCCCCCTTGCCCAACAGTGGGATGTTGCAGGCTAACAGAGTAAGAGTAAGTAAGGGACCCCGGTGGAGCAGTGCGAATACGCGCTGCCACTCGAGGTCACAGCGAAATGCGGCTGATCGGCTGGGCTGTTCGAATCCCAACTGGGGCATCCGCATTTCGCTTAGTTAAGTTTAGGGTGCATGTTGCATGAATGGTTAGTGTGTAAGGGTCGGCCGCACTCCCCTGAAGTAATACGAAAGCGGTTCCAGGGGGGGGGTTATTATTATGTATGAATGCAAAACCAAAAAAAGTATGGTAAGTAAACATGTATGACTGATATAAGACAATAATAAAAACATGATACTTCATGACATGGTGCCGAAACTCAATAAAACAAAAGACTGAATCGTTAGAAATAAATAAAGCGACAAAAATGCCAACCGAGGCGAACGATGCAGCGATATTAAAACCACCGAAATGCTTGACAATAAGCAGCGAGTTGGACAGAGCCTCGAAGTGGAAAGCGTGGATACCACAATTGGAATGGTACGCAGTAGCCACAAGTTTAGCAAAAAAACCTAAAGATGTACAGATAGCAACGTTATGAAAAAAATACCTAACGCGAATATTCAAATTGTCCACCATTAACAACTCGGCATTAACTAGCACGTGCTTAAACACTTTGTATCTCACTCCCAATAATTTCCTGTCGAATACTTTCCATTTCTTAACGCATCCGACCCTTTAAATCGTCTAAATTGTTTGACCTACTAATTTAAATTCATGATTTGATATGACTCCATAGAAAGAACCGCGAGGACCGTTTGAGTGGCCTGCGCGATCACCTGACTTAAGCCGGTTGATTTCTTTCTATAGGGCCATGTGAAAACGCAAGTTTACACTGGTAAACCAAACAATTTGGTCTATTTAAAGCGTCGGATTCCTTTGGAAATGGAAAGTATCAGTCCGAAAATTGTTGAGCATGTGATACAAAAGCGATACCCATGGAGGTTTCTCCGAAATTTTGAACTGCAGCGGTACTAAGAATGCGAAGATGCATTAGCAGATGCACGCGGCCAGTGTTAAATCTGCATAGGCTTGTCTGGAAGCCTATACTGTAGTATTAATTGTTAAAGGCCACTAATGCACGGTTGTTAGTACGACAGTTTTATCAATAGTGTTACCAACAAAAATAACATACAGTGGACTTCGTTTATAAGGAACTTCAAGGGAAACAAAAAATCTTCGTTATTTCCGGTATTCGTTATAAGCAAATAATATCGAAAAAATATTTAAACTAATAGACAGTGCTAGGGACTTTAATTTGGGTTCACTATAATCGATAGATTGCTGTAAGCGGCTTCGTTAAATGCGGTAACTACTGTAATTACTTTTATTTGGGCTGAGAATTATTATTATGGCTATCAAGAGTGTAGATACGCCTTCTATGAGCAACGAGATTCTAACAAATTTTATAAATTTTTACAGAGAACTGCTCTGTGGATAACAAAATCAAAATAATATTAGAACAAAAATCTTAAAAAAAAGGAATAAATGTTTCGTAAATTATTGTAAAAAAGTCTATACCTGCTCAGATCAAAAAATTTTGTATCAAAGAGATATAGAATATGAAAGCACGCAAAATATTTTGTTACGTTTAAACATAATTATAAAATAATAAAGACTGCATTAGAAATACTTGTCAGAATGTAACCAAAAACCTTACAAAAAATAAATAAAAACTTTTGTCGTGGCGAAAATCCAGAGTTTTGGCCATGCGTAAGTTCGCAGACATGGTCCACTAACACAGTTTTATTTGCCCCAGACTTAATATGCAGATTTGTCCGCGGGTTTTGACGTTACGTTAGTGGTACAGTACGGTTTTGATCTCCGACAGACTTTAACTGACTAACTAACATACTAATCGTCTGGGTGTATGAATAGCTAAAGTGTTTACACACGTGCTGGTCAATGCCAATTGGTTAATGGTGGACAATGTTAATATGTTCTTATTTTCATTATACATAAATTCTGATATTTTTTAACTTTACCTGTAAAGGAGGACGTTGGTTATTCATTTATAGCACACTAATATTAGAATATAGTTTGTCACTTACATCACTACTCAATATTATTTATTTGTAAATGTAAGCAATAACGCAGCTATCTACAATAAATAATTACAACAGTATCAAATACTGCAGTATTAAAAGCATAACAGTCGCTTTTATTTGTTCATCCATAAAAACAATTTCTGCCTGATTGAATTCATTCTGGTTTCTTTTCTTTGGTTAATGTAAGCATTAAAGTAATAAAAAAACTGATCCTGTAAGTCATCAAATTAATTAAGTTAAAAAAATTAATATTAAACTGACGAACTAGTTGCGATTTTTTTACTTTTAATAATTATTTTAATAAATGGGGCATTATTGCGTCTGATATTTATACGAGGTGTGTTCAATTGAAACCCACCTTTGTTTTATAAAAAATTTATTCAACAATTGAATTACAAATAATTACCATCCCATTGTTTTACTAACCAACGTATACCCTGCTCATAGAATTATTGCCGCTGCTGATTGAAGAGGTCTTCCACAACTATCTGTACTTCTGCGTCAAACTCAAAATGCCGAACTCCTAACGCCTTTTTCAGCGGTCCAAAAATATGGAAATCGCAAGGCGATAGATCCGGACCCCACGCGTAAGTTTTCCTGGACGTTCCAGTCTTATTGCTTGATGAAGTTTGTTCAAAGTTTCAATGTTCAGATTTGTAGCATTTACATTTACTCCAGGTTCCTTAAACTCTATCAACAAGGGTCCTTCATGGTAAAAAAAATGTTAACATCACCTTGCCTGCAGAAGGTTGTGCTTTAAACTTCTTCGGTGGTGGTGAATTTGAATGTTTCCACTGCATCGACGATCACTTACTGTATGGCTCGTAGTAATGGCACCAAGTTTCGTTACCAGCAACTATAGACAGAAGAACCTCATCACCATTTTGGCTCTAGTCTGTGAGGCGTTGCAGAGATAAGCCCATTCACAAGCATTCTTGTTCATTAGACAAGAGACGAGGAATCCATTGCGAACAAACTTTGCTGTAATCCAGATTACGAACAATACTATGGACAGATCCTACAGTCGCACCAACAATTTCTGAAATTTCTCTAATTGATATTCGACGATTTTCTCTAATAAGGCCTTCCACGCATGCCATATTGTTTCCTGTGAATGCAGTACACCGTGCACCTGGTCGCGGTTCATCCATAGACCTCTCTTTTCCATTCTTAAATTTTCGACACCATTCTTTCACAGTTGGGTACGCAATATATGCATTTCTATACACTGCTTGCATTGGCGTATGAATATGCAGTGCACACCCTCAGCGCATAAAAATTGTAAGACCGCACGCTGATTAAACTTGGAGGGATTTTCGACAACAAAAGCCATTAATGTGTTGCTCACAAACACTACTACCATTAACCAACGTCATTTGAATTATTGCATTTGTTTTCAAGGCTACGTTGATCAAAGATGGGTTTCAGTTGAACAAACCTCGTACATAGCAGTGTCTTAATATTGCCAAATAATGAATCACCTCAGTAATCTTAAATTTATTTATAAGTTCTTATATTATTTTTTAATGTAGCCAGTGGTGTAGTGAGCAGTATACATATCGGTACATATGGATAATGTAATAACCTCTCTTAACACATTTTTAATAAGGAAAAACTTATCTTTGCACAATAACTATTCAAATAATTTAAATTTAACCAACTTGGCTACAGATACACAATTTAAGGTGGTCATTCCACTGGTTAGCTTATAAACAAAGTACATACCGGTTTCGCGGTGTTTTCTTCATTTTGTGGAGGACCCAAGGTTGTAATTTGACTTATAGCCAGAGGAAGAGAAACACACGCAAACAACGTTATTACACCACACCTCATCATTACCATCACTATACTGTACGTTGAAGTGCAGATATCTCTTATCAGAACCTTCTACTATTGTACCTAAAAGCTAAAATAATTGTACCTTTCGAGTACGCGGTATGTCGTTAATTAAAGGCTTTTTACGTAGCACATTAATTTTAATTGCTTTTTTTGTTTGATCTACACTTCACGCTTTAAATCGGAATAATTGTCGGGGCAATCAATGTTCGTATTTAAAATTGGCAAAGCTCGCGCATGGCTTAAGTGTGCCCGGAACGAGCACGTGCGTAAGTCGCGAGCGCAAACACCGAACTGCTATTCTGGGTACTCCACAAAGTATCAAATCCACTCGGGATATGATTAATCGAGGCGCTTGTAACGTCACCAGGGAATGCCCGGCGTTTAGACTTATCGGGACCGTACTTGAAGAAGTATTTAAAAAAAGTGTATGTTTACGTTCGCTTTTAAAACGGGAAAGAATTTTTGAGCACGGCCCTGACTACTCTTTTATATCAAAATTGCGTAGCAGCTTCCTTCAAAATCAGATTACAAACGAGTGTATGCTGTTAGTCAATGTTGAGTAATGCTTTTATAAACAAACGGGGGAATTCGCGGAGATTACTACAGTGACTAATTCTAAAATTGGGCACACCTTATAGTGAGTGTTACCCAGCTTGTTATGGCGGGTTTTCTTTTAAAAACATTTTGCTTCAGGTCAAAGAGAAAGCGTTGAGTGAGGAGAAAATTTGGGATGAAGCTTAGGACTTGATCACGCAACTGTTTGGATGACATAGATTAGAAATTGAGTTTTGGCGAGAGGCCGTCAAGATTTCGTCATAATTATTGTTTATTATATTTTAAAGTTTAATTCGAAACATAAACATGTGTTGGTTTGCAGCAGATAGGACGTATCACGTAGTTTTATAGTATTAGCATAATTATACACACTGGTTAAAAGAAGTAAAACTTAAAATTTATTTTAGTAACAGCTATTTTTCATATTTTCAATTCTGTAACTGTTACAATTTGATATCAGTTTAAAACTTTTTTCTAATTCTATCACACCTGCAGATAATTCACAGTGGCTATAAGGCAACTAAAACAACAAAGGTTACACCAGAGAAAACATAATCAAATTAGAATTTCAACAAAGTCATTTAATAAACTTGAAATTTTTTTCACATTACATCACTTTACATCATTATTTGTTACAATTAAGTTTCAATTTTTATTAATATCACTATTTGACATGTCAACTCACACGCACGTGTTGAGTAAGTTCTTCATAATAAAGCTGTATTTTGGTACTGTATCTGCAAAGTGTAGTAACTAAAACAGCGGTATACATATGGTATGTAAGTAATCTGTGTTCAAGTCAAAGGTGCAAAACCATAAATGTAAACACTAATTGTTGTGATGTGTTGGGTTGAATAGACCATTTACCGTAAATGTTTCTTAGCATCGAATCTCCATTATACAGCAACTACAAGAACAGTACATGGTATAGGCGTAATCTGTGTTTGAGTCAAATGTGCAAAATCATAAATATAAACACCAATTTCTGTGATGTGTTGCGTTGAAAAAACTATTTACAGTAAATCTTTCTTAGCAATGAATCTTCATCATGCAGCAACTACAAGAACGGTATCTGGTATACGTGTAATCTGTATTCGAGTCAAATGTGCAAATCCCTAAATTTAAACACCAATTGCTGTGATGTGTTGGGTTGAATAAATCATTTACAGTAAATCTTTCTTAGCAGTGAATGTCCATCATGCAGTAACTGCAAGAACGGTACATGGTATAGGTGTAATCTGTGTTCGAGTCAAATGAAATCCTCATAGACTTCACAGCACGTGGCGAAATCAAAAGACAGTTTAGTAATAAATTACTCTTTGAATTTTGGGCAGGGGTGGATGATGATCTTTCTGCACTGAAAACAAGAGCATTTTGTATATTATTACCTCTTTCAACATCCTACCTTTGCGAAACCGGATTTTCTGCCTGAATATAGCAAAAGAACTCAGAGTGTCAATTTCTAATATTAAACCTTCTTTCGAAAAACTTTGCTCTGCACGACAGGCCCAAGGGAGTCACTAATAATTATTAAACTTGTTTTTAATTTAGTATTGATAAGTTAATTATTAAATACATTGTACAGTACTGATACAATCCTTGTTATAAGTGTATTATAACAGTATAAACGTGTATTTTATTTTTTATTATATTGGAATGTATTTTACTGCTTTTCTTTCAGTAAATTAGATAATTTTGTTAATAATATTTTTTCTTGTTGTTTTTTCCAAATGCTCGCGCCCCCCGTTTAGTGTTATCACGCCTCCCTAGGAGGGCGCCCCACGGGTTGAGAAGCGCTGAGCTAATGAACAACAAGTATAGAATGGGTCCCAAGACGCTGCCTTGAGGGACACCTGCATTTATATCTCGCAAGCTCAAGTGTTCTTCTTCTTCTTGCTTGACGCGAAACATTCGTTCAGATATATAATATTTTAATATTTCAGCGTATTGCTTTGGCAACATGCTCTTTAGTTTATACATCAGCCGAAAGGGCAGCCACCGCGGTTTCGCAAAGGTAGGATGTTGAAAATAGTGATAGTATACGAAATGCTGTTGTTTTCAGTGCAGAAAACTAATCATCCACCCCTGCCCAAAGAGTAATTTATTACTAAATTGTCTTTTGATTTCGCCAGGTGCCGTGAAATCTAGAAGATTTCTTCTTCGGCGGTTGAGAGACCTTCGGGAGTATTTTGAAATGGATCCCTAGCCCATTCGTAACTTGCTATCAAGTTGTCGTCAGTAAGAAAATACTTTTTAAAATTCCTTGCCAGCATGGCTAAAGGCAGTTAACACGCAAATTACAACATACACATTCACAATAGAAGGATCGACTCGACTGAGACTGGCTGGAATTGAACGAGATGCTACACTGCTTACAGAATGTTTGGGACAAATCGGACCTTCTCGCGAAGCCGCGAGAAAGTCCGATGTAGTGGACGTAAGACAGAGAGCAATAAAGAGGCATCGAATTTGGTTTTATCAATGCAGCGGATCGGTGTTACCAAATATCAATAAATTTACCTATTCGTGGTAATTAGGTTTGCAATTAAGAATTAAGGTCGTAGTGTAGCGATTTCAGTAAAAATTATTGCATGAGAGGGGTGGGGGCGATGAGAATTGTGATTGAAAATGGGGTCGCAAATACTAAAAGGTTGAGAAACTCTGCACTAGCGACATCCCACAGACTCAAAACGTCACCAAAGACACGTTTGTAGATGATACAGTCATATTGGCAGTAGGTAATGACAACGAAGAGACAGCTGATAAACGCCAAGAAGCGTGCAATAGAGTAATTAACTGGACTAGTAGATGGAGAACAAGAATAACAAAAGCAAATCGGTACATACTGACTTTACCTATAAGCGATAACATTAAACAATAGAAATATCCCACATTGCGACAAAACAAAATACCTGGGAATGAACCTAGGTATCCATCTTCGATGTAAAGAACACATAAAAAAGAGGGGTAAGAACATGTTCTCAAATACAAATAAATGTACTGGCTGATTGGGAGAAAATCACAATTGCATGTGCATAACAAGTTACTATTGTACAAACAAACCCTCAATCCTAACTGGACCTATGAGATCCAACTCTGGGGATGTGCAGCCAAAAGCAACATAGATAAAACCCAGGCCTTCGAAAATACAGTGCTCCCAGGCATTGTTGATGCTCCATGGTACTATCCGAATGTCCACGTACACAGGGATTTGAAGATTCCAGCAGTCCTCGATGCCCACATCAATGGCGAGGTGCTACAACTACTGGATAACGCCGACTTGAACAAAATACTCAAGAGGGGCAAACCTTCCAACCGTGTGTAGTGTATAGTGATATAGCTAAAGCAGAGCATAGTGATTTCGTGCGTAACACGCCAACCTTGAGTTTCGTGTTAAGATGTAAGAGACCCCAATGGGGAGATCTTAAACAAGTACCTAGTTTTAAGAAATAATTATAGTTTCAATTATTGTGGGTTAATCGACTATGAGTAGTAATAACAGAATTGCAAAAAAAAATGTAAACATAATATTATCTAGATTCCCATAACATTTATAACGTCAATTTGACAATTTACAGTTAAATGCAACATCGTTTAGTACTTTTACTCTTCTTAATTTCACATACTTTAGTGTGCAGTTCCACAACAGATAGCGTGTATCCTGAATACAAAATTGGCAAGTAAGATAAAATGATTTAAAAAACAAACAATTTCCCATATTTGTAGATGAGAGTAATAAACAGCAGCAAGACTACGAACAGAAGCAGCAACAGGAAGAGTACGAACAGCACAAGCAACAGGAAGAACATGAACAACAGCAGCAACAGCAGCAACAGCAACAACAGCAGCAACAGCAAGAAAACGAACAGCAGCAGGATCAATTATTTGAGGTTCTAAACGTCAGACATTCAAAATCGAAAGAAAGTCAGTTGAGAATATCGATACTGTTAAATGGAACTGCTAGTCAAGTCTTAAACATCTCACGGGATGCAATCATGAAGTCTTTGTGGGCAATGCAGAAAATAAAACTTCCTTTGGAAAAGAAACTTCTAATTTGGAAAATACTTAAAGGTTGTTTTTTATTCTTTTTTTTTATTAAATACTCAACTAACAAGGATAATTTTGCAAAAACCCTGCATTGGGTATCCATAAATGATTTTATGGAGCACAAATCCTTTAGGAAAACGAATAAACAAAGAACATAACCTCAAAAACAACGGCAACTGTAATAAAATCTTTCTTTTACTAGAGTTTTTTTGAAAAGATAGGATAGAAATTGTTATAATTATAAAGATTATAATTGCAGCGCCACCATGGACCGTTCCATCAGAATGACTATTGTGATAGATTGTGTACTGTGGTATTCGTAATATCGACCTCTCGGTAAAGTGTGTTTCGGAAACCATTACCACATCAATTTTTTTGTAGTGAAGAAAATTAATTAATTTTGTTTTATGGTTCATTAAACCATTGGCGTTCCAAGAACAAATACGAATGGAAGAAAGGTCCATTAATTAGCGATCTTGTTAATGACAGTAGACAGTATGTTTAATATCAAAGTGTTCTGATTGATAAGTTGGGAGAACATCGGCTTGAATTCACTGAGAAAAGTATTCTGTTGAGTTTCTAGGTTTATTGGTTGGTTTTGCTTAATAGTTCCATGTATTGCTCCAGCATATGGCTGATTGGTTCTTACATCCTCTTGGGCATTTATTGTAAGTTGCAAAGTGGAATGATTTCGAATTTGACGATTCACGTTTGCAGGCTTGCCTCTTGCGTTTTGCAAGTGTCTGTAAACTGTACACCCTGTATAATTGGCGGTGTGATTTCCTTCTTAGAGTGCGCATTTAGCGGGCATTTATCTGGGTTTCTGACATGCTGTTCAGATGTGGTTGCCTCCGCATTTCACAGATTTGTGGAATACGATTTAGAATGTCCGTATTTTTGGCATCTAGTACACTTAATGATGCTTTTCTTTTTATTGGGTGGTTCTACTTGTACTCGCATGTTGCTTAGGTATTGAAGATCATATATCTATTTATTGTTTGGTTGTGGTTCAGGGTCAACGTAGAATAGCATTAAGGGTAGTTTGCTTACTATATGACTAATGTTTATAATATTGCGAACTTTTTGTCCTTTTGCTTCCAGCTGTTCTTTCATTTCCGAGATTAGAATCGTGTAATGGAGATTACGAACAACTACTGTATAGGCTCTATAACACCATAAAGCACTACGATATTCCTACAGACCAAACAACTTAAATACAAGCAACAATTATCCATATCAGAGCACAACCGTGGTCATTTGGTATCGCTGCAATATATAGTCCACCCTGGCATACGATCTCAACTGAAGAATACGAAGAACTTTTTCAACTGCTGGGAAAAAATTTATAATAGGAGGTGATTGGAATGCGAAGCACAGCAACTGGGGGCCAAGACTAACAACCACAAATGTTAGAAATCTGTTAAAAGCCATCAATAACAAAAATTGTTCATATCTTTCGAGCAGAGTACCAACCTAGTGGTCAACAGACCCAAATAAGCTGCGGATCTAATTGAATTCTTCGTTCTCAAAAGTATTTAACCAAACTACCTTAATATTGCATCTACCTGGGATCTCTCATGCGATCATACCCCTATAATTGCCACACGCAGTAGTCATACCATCTGCTTAGCTGACACTCCTAAGTTCATCTCATCCGAAACGGATGTCTTTAGAGTATATATTGATGAACATCTTAATATTAACTTCAACCTAAAACATCCCGATGAACTTGGCACTGCAACTAACTACAGCACTTGTGTAATGCAAGAAGCAGCTTGTACTCCAGTGACAGGTCGAGATATGAATACCACAAACAACACACCTTTACACATTCGTGAACTTACTGCAAAAAAATGAGAGCCAGGGGGATATGGCAAAGAAATCGAAACCCTATTGACAGGAACACACATAACAGACTTACAAGGCAATTAAAGTCGGCGTTGCAAGAAATCAAAAACGCCACGTTTGAAACCTATATTGCTGCTTTATCAAAAGAAGACCATTCCAGCTGGAAAGCGACAAAAAAATTCAAAGACTGGTCGCCCACCTCCCTCCATTAAGAAAACAAGACGGTATTTGGGGGAAAACAGAACCGGAAAAAGTAACAATCTTTGCGGAGCAGCTATCAACAGTCTTTAATCCACCTCAAGCAACTAATATAATAACAATAATAGTATCATAACGACCAAGAAATTGAGAATTTCCTGAATAGTCCCTGCCCATTGATGCTACCTATTGAGCCATTTTCCTTAGCGGAAGTGAAACGCGAAATTTCTATTGGTAAAAAATACTCCTGGGTTTGACTTGATCTCACCTCTAATACTTAAACAACTACCTAGAAAAGCAATAGTTTTACTAACCACCATATTTAATAGTATGCTAAGGTTGGCGTACTACCCAGTAACTTGGAAGTTCGCCCAAATAGTAATGATCCACAAATCTGGTAAACCACCACAAGATGCGGCATCATATCGGCCCATTAGTTTGCTTCCAACTATGTCCAAAATTTTCAAAAGACTTCTGATGAAAAGGATAACACAGACAGTTGATCTAAGTGAAATCGTACCATCACACCAATTTCGCTTCAGAGAGCATCACTCCACTATTCAACAAAGTCACAGAATAGTAAATGAAGTACATAAAAGTTTTGAGCAGAAGAAACTATGCACAGCGGCTTTCCTTGGCACACAACAAGCATTCGATCGTGTGTGGCATACCGGACTATTATACAAATAGAAGCTTACCCTACCCATACCTTATTGCCTCGTATTCAAATCCTACCTATCCGATCGTTATTTCCAAACAAAATACAATAAGGAAACATCCACATATTATCCCATCAAGTCAGGAGTACCGCAAGGTAGTAATTTTCGTAAACAAGAATCCACAAGTGGCCTCAGAGAACCTTCAGCACCAACTCAACGACTGGCTGGGCAGGTGGCGAGTAATAGTGAACCAACTTAAATCAGCACATGTACATTTACAAATCGAGAAGTTCAATGCCCTGAACTAACAGTTAACGGTATCCGACATCCCATGTAAATTGAAATTAAATATCTTGGACTGACATTGGATTGCAAACTAACATGGAAAGCTCATATGATGAGCAAGAAAAAACAAATCAACCTGAAACTACGTCAAATGAGTTGTTTAGTAGGTGGGAAATCCAAACTAACAACTGATAGAAAAATTTTCCTGTACAAGTGTATTTGTAGACCTATTTGAACATATGGAATTTAGGTTTAGGGTTTTGCTAAACCTTAAAATACCAAAATCATCCAAAGGCTGCAATCTAAAACACTAAGGATGATATTCGACGCCCCTTGGTGCTTCAGTAACAAAACCCTACATGAGGACTCAGGCATTTCCCTCGTTGAAGACGTAATCTGGAATCTAACCAGGAGTTAATTAAATGACCTACGGATGTGAACCCATAGTACACTCTTTTAAACTACCTCTCAAGTTAATTACATTACTTGTAAATAAATTCGGAGAAGTAGTCACTGGACTACTTCTCCCTTCATTGTAAATCCATTGAACTAATTTACCTATTGTTGTGTAAAGCAGATTGTAAATTTCTGGTATATCAAAAAAATTATAAACATCATACTGAAACACAACTGGGAGTATACAGAACATCACATATTTGCGTTACTATTAGCCATGAAAATCACTTTCGACAAAAAAGCTATTCATAAGTTCGAAATCATAATTAGCACGATCTTCGTTAGTACCGTTTACGCAGTGTCGAGGCGATATGAGACAAGGATAAGCTGGTATGTGCTGTTCCAGAACAAAACCCGACTTTGTAGGTTACCATGCTTGACCTGCCTGGTGTATGGTGTGTGTGCGTTTAGAGCCTTGTTTCTCATTTAGTGTGATCGTAATACGAGGAGTTTCATTAGTTTTATCCCCAGATGGCAAATAGGGACCGGGTCCCAGTACCGGCCGCATAGGGAATTAGAAATATTTTCTGACCTTTACAGTGATTCCAAGCAGGAAACGTTTGGACTATTACATCGAAAGCCTAACTTTCTTACCACTAAGCCATCCCAGCTCTTCCATAAGTTCATAAGGAACAAAAGTTGATAAATGTATTAAAAGATAAAACGCTGAAGGTAACATCCTAAATTAGAATTAAATCAATTATCTATGTTTTCGGGAGGATGTAACATAGTTACACAAACCCCTAGGCATGAGCAACAGTCCTTGGATATATGCGCAACTGCTTAGAAACTTAAAATAATGTGTAAATCATTAAAACTGAGAGAAAAATCATCTTTACAATAATTGGTAGATAGTGAGAATTACCAATAAGCTATCACTACTAGATCTCGCTCATTCATTCAACGAACTGACGCGAACAATACAAAACTGTAATGTAAGAATTTATGTTTTCTGTGCAGATAACAAACCAGTCCGGAAGCTGAGAAGATCCCTTTTTGAACTGGCTGGCAACATACTGCTATCGATTCCCGAAATTGACCTCTTTAATTTGAACGTGTCCGACTGGCAAATTGTAGACTATTTTGGTGCTTTGCCCGGACTTTCCAGGAGACAATCAGGTGAAGTTACATATATTTGCGACCGCGAATCATCAACCAATGTACTTCACAGCTGTTTAAGAGGATTGTGTAGTAACATTACCACAAATCACAATCGCTATATTTCTGTAACAATTCGTATATTTTGTTTATTACTTTTTTAGTTCAAACGTATCAGATTAAGGCACCTAATTATAATGTGTAAATACAGTGCAAGGACTTCTCCTTGGTGGAAAATCTTAACAAATAGACTTTTCCAATTTTGTACCAAGAAGAAGTAACTGTTAATATTTAATGTACCTGAACATGTCGGAATGTTTTGATTTTGATTTATATTTAAAAAGTTGATAACAGAAAATGAAATTGAATATACACACGACAAAGTTTCAAATTGTTTATTGAAAGTAGGAAACACTTTATTTCTGCTGACTTAACCAATAACATAGCAGGGTTATAACGTGTAAACGAAAGCATTTAAAAGCTGCTTAGGCGGGCCATGTAACTTGTTGCCATGTAACTTAGGCAGTTTCAAACATTCTAGATCTGCTACAAACAAAATCTCAAAGTTACTAAACAATTTTTTTAAGGTGTCAGATTTAGTACCCTCTGCCAGTAGTTCCCTAACTTAGCTAAAGCGCAACCTTCTTTTGGATACATTTTTCTCGTGACCCCTCTCTTGTAGTAATCAACTTAATTCGGAATTAGTGGCTAAACGGCCAACTGACGCCATCTATTACCAGGTAGCACAATTTATTTATTTATTTTCTGTGTTTCCGGAAATTTACACCATATTTGGGAGGCTGCTAAATGGCACTAGAATAATCTGGAAAATCTATTTTCTTCTTCTTCTTTCTCGTTTCCCATTTATGCCTCACGGCGTTGAGCCCATTATCCATTTCCTGTAGGTTTTCCTCTCTCTTGCAATTCTTGTCACCTCTTCCATATTCTTTCCTCTTATACTAGCCGTCTGCCTGATATTTTCTTCCTATTGTATTCGGTGTCTGCCTTCTGTTCTTCTTCCCTCCATTCTTGTCTCCATTATCAGTTTCGGGTATCTTGTGATGTCCATATGGTGTACGTGTCCGTACCGCTTTAATTGTTTGTTCTCAATTTCGCGTACAATAAACTGTTGGGCCAGTTCCTCCGTTATGCTGTAGTTACTTATCCTACCCCTCCTTGTTTTTCCTAGGACTCTTCTTAGGTATTTCATTTCTGTTGCGGTCACCTTTGATCTATGTTTATCTGTTATTGCCCAGGTCTCTGCTCCACATATCAGAGTAGGGGTGAATATTATTTTATAGAGGTGCGTTTTTACCTTGATGCTAATTTCTTCCCTTCCTGTGATGGTATTGTTTATCTGATAATATATATTATTTGCTTTGTTTATTCTATTATTGATTTCGTCATCTATTCTTCCGTCATTTATTATATATGTGCCTAAATATTAATATTTTTCTACATATTGTAGCTATGTTCCATCGAGGAAAATGGGTTCTTCTATTTCTCTATCGTTTTTCTTGGTGTGTAGGATTTTACTTTTTTGTGTATTTATTTCCATTCGCTTTTCTTCCAAGTTTTGTTTCCATATATTTATGTTGTATTGTAGTTGTCTTGTATTAGTTGCCATTACCAGGATATCGTCCGCATAAATTAGGTCTTGTGTAGTTGTAGGGTTCATATTGTAAAATCCTAATCTTGATTTTCTTGTTTCATTTTTTGTTTTTCTTATTATACTGTTCATTTACACTACGAATAGTAAGGGACTTAGGCTATCTCCCTGCTTTATGGCTTTTTCCATGTTAAACTCCTTTAACTTTTCGCCGTTTATTCTAACTATTTCTACTGTTCTTTTATTCATGCTCTTTATTATCCTTATCAATTTAGGACTTGCTTGTAATTCTTCCAGGGCCTTCCATATTTGTTCCCACGGCACCTGGTCAAATGCAGCTTTAAGGTCCAGAAATGCTAAGAACAAGTCTCTGTTCTTGTCTGTCATGTTACTTATGATTAGCCTAATAGCGTGTATATGGTCTTGCGTTTTTTTCCCTGGGCGAAAAGTGGCTTGTTCATCTTCCATTTTTTCTTCAATTTCTGCTCTCAATTTCTTTTCTATGATTTTTGAGTATGTCTTTAAGATCACTGAAGACAAGCATATGGCTCAGTAGTTTTCACAGTTCGTGGTGGCTCCTTTCTTATGTATGGGTATTATTATATTTCTTTTCCATTTCGATGGAATCGTTTCTGTTTCCCATGCTTGTTGTCGGATTGGTTTCAGCCACTTCGTTAATATATCTCCTCCCTTTTTTATCAATTCTGGGACGACGTCGTCTTCCCCTGCGGCTTTCTCATTTCTCATTGTTTTTACAGCCATTTTGATTTCTTCTTCTCTTATATTTTCTTTTTGTTCCTGCCCTTCTTGCTCTAGCGTTATTTGCTGTTATTTTTGTATTTCTATGGCCGCTTCTATGCCCGTTTCTTGTTTGTTGGCCTCCATGTCGTTATTGAATTTATTTTCGTAAGGTCTTTGCCAGACTTCTAGGACTTCCTTAGTTGTCGTTGCTAATTCTCCCTTTTGATTCGTTATATTCCGTACTGGTTTTGCTTGATTTCCTTTTAACTTTTGTATTACGTTCCTGAATTGTTTTCGATTATCTACATAGTTTTCTTGGAAAATCTACTTTACTTTATATAAACAACGGACCGCGATGAGATTACACATCATTTCAAAATTGTGTACCGTACTGCTGACTGTGTGTTGGGTGCAACAAACCGATGACAAATATATAATGTTAAGTACGAGCTATACTCGTTATGTTAAAGATGGATACATTTTTAAAACGCTCATTGGAACCTTCCGCGTCTGGCAGTGACAAGAATACAAAGAAAAATAGATTGTATAAGGATGAATATCTCAAATATGGTTTTATCGTTTTTTTTTCAGAAACACCAGCGCGATGTTTGTCGAGAAAGGTTGTCAAAAGAAAGTATGAAGCCATCAAAGCTATTTCCACATATAAGTATCAAACATCCAGACAAAAAAGAAAAGCCTGTGGAACTCTTTGAAAGCCGCTTTTACATCAGCAACCACTGCTAATGAAAAAGCAACACTATCAAGATATGGAGATGCATTTCGCATTGCAAAAACTAGTAAGCCACATACAAGCGCTAAAGATCTGATTTTACCAGCAGCTGTTGAAATGGTGCAAATAATAGTTGGTGAAAAAGAGGCTGACAAGCTTAAAGCGATGCCCCTCTCTCTTAATTCTAACCGAAGAAGAATACGTGACCTAGCAGAAGATATTCGATTACAAGTTTTTGAAAATATTAAGAGGGATACGTACTTCTCATTACAGATAGACGCATCCATGGATATCTCTAACTGTGACCAATTTATGGCATTTGGAAGATGCAATACTGGACATGGTATTACAGAAGATATTTTATTTTGTACTCCGTTACAAGTCAATACCTACTAAAAATGTGTATTTGATACTTCCACGTAAAATTACTAAGAAGTATGAGATTGTCTGAGCAAAATGCTTTGCTATATGCACCGATGGTGCCAAGACTATGACAGGACATCGTTCTGGTTTTACTGTCAGATTAACAAAGGTAATGCCAAATGCTACATGGTTACAATATTTTTTACATCGAGAAGCTCTTGCATCAAAATCTTTACCTTCTGTCATTGTAAATGTCACTAAGTGGTATATTCCATCATGGGAAAAGCATTGTAGAGTCGTACTTTTCGAAAAATTGGTGAAGACATAGGTTCTATATATGCAAATCTTCTTTATCACACTAAATTCAGATGGCTTTCTAGGGGTAACGCCTTGAAGAAAAGGGTTTTCCAGTTAAAAGCGGAACTGTTGATGTACCTGGAATATGAACAACCGGAATGTAAGAAGATATTTTCCAATTCCATTCGGTTTCTTAGGCTTGTTTTTCTTGCTGATATTTTCGAACACTTACACACTTTGAACAGCAGTTTGCAAGGTCGGGGTATTAACATAATAACGGTCACGGACAACATTAACGGAATCACATAGAAACTTGATTTGGTGGTCGTGGTGGTTTGATGGTGGACTTCAATTGGAAAAAAGAAGTTCGATTCATTCCAGTGCCTTCAAGAACTCATGGAACACTTGGTTAAGGATGATAATATGATAAATTCTGAGCACGTCTTTGCAGATATGCAAGTTAGATTGCACAATTTAAAACAACAGCGCATTGACTATTCCCTCAAAGAAAATCAAAATAGTTATTACAATCGTAGGTGGATACTGAATACGGTTTTAGACAGTTCCATAGAAGAAGCTGAAATTTCGGCAAACACGAAAGGAAAACTTATTGAAATCATGTGTTGGAATGTTGAAACGAGACTTCTTTTCCCAGAGTGTAGATCAATTTTAGATCAAAAGAATGCAAGAATCCCCGAGCGTGCGGATAAAGCTATAAAGGTTTTGGTTCCACTGCTACATCATATTATACATACTTAGGTTCTTGCAATTATTCAAAATTTTTAAATTTGATTTATTTTTTATAAAGCAGAAATATATATCTTGAAAAGGCATTTTGTTTTATTTCTGAAATCCCCCCTAACTCTATATCGCGACCCCCCAGGGAGTCGCGACCCACACTTTGGGAACCACTGCCTTAATATTATCCTAAAGAAGCGCTGAGATGTTAATTTGGTTGCCTAGTACACATTCTAAAGTCTATGTCTAACATACTGATAGACCAATGGTGTCTAAATTCTTATGACGTGCATTGGTTGATTCTCCGTCTCACACATAATGGATTATATAATTTAAAGGCAGTGATTTTTATTCATCTAGGGGTCATCGGATACGCTTTAAAAAAGAAACTTGGGAATAACCTTCTCCAGAACACTGAAACCATCAACCGCATTAAAGGGCTAATTTGCGGATTTTCTCCGCAAGATCTGAACACCATTGCTGCGTTACAATTTTCCCAGATTGGCAACGACGTGTTTTCAAATATAGGAGCCTGCACGCCTCGACAGAAAACGGTAGGGTTTGTGATTTAATAGAGATAAAAGTATATGTTTCTTCCGTTGTCTCCGATAACGAATTTGCTAAAAATAATCATTTCCGGTTAATCTTGGAATAACCACTAGTTGAGAATTATAATATTCTAAATGCAGGTTTGGTTAAATATACAGGATGTCTCAAAATTATCACTCGTGCTTGGGATTTGAAACGAAGGGCTAAAAAAATCGAGTATTAAGAGTGGAAATTTTACCAATTATCTTTCGTTATCGATTTGTAGATAAAAACAAAAATTAATATTTAAATTAAACTTTTTTAAGAATGAATATTATTAGCAAGAAGATATTATCCACATCTGTTGGAACAAAATGTGCTCATATGGGTTGCCTCCTACTTCAAGGCAAACATTCGCACGATTTATCATGGTTGCATGAACCCGTTATAGCCTATTTTCGTTTATGGATGTCACAGCAGCGTAAATACCAGCTACCATATCTTCAGGATTCACAACAGGTTCGCGGTAAACGTTTACTTTTAAATGGCGCCAGAAAAAGAAAAAGAAATCAAACGGATTCAAATCTTGTGATCTACGAGGGCACGGTATGGTTCCACCTTTTCCAATTCCCACGTCTCAAAGAAATTATCATACAGTTTTCTCACTTGTATTCCATAATATGACGGTGCACCATCATGTTGAAAACAATTTAACCTAACTGCTAATGCAACTTTATAAGCAATGGCAGTGGTAAATTTTTATTTAAAAATTAATGATACACGGTTTTAGCCCCAATCAAATCCCACACGGGTGTCAATTTTGAGATATGCTTTATATTATCAAGTTTCTGATATATTACATGTATATTTGTTCGGTCAACAAAAATTATTGTGCAGGATTGTTCTGTCTGCTCAAAGTTCTGATAGCTTGTTATAAGGGGATGTACTTATGCAATTTAAGTTACTGCTGGTGTAACCAGGATTTTATACAAATACAAATTTTACCCATAAGGTTTTGCTACAAATTGCAATGGCCACAACAGCCTGTGGACCGCCACAAGTTTGGAATGCCAAGGACACGGAAACCCTTGGACTGCTCCTTACTGCAATGGATAAGGATAATTTACCGAGGATCCGACCGGAAGCAATGGAAGGAATTACTCCCAATACCGTTAAAGCACTATCGAAGGATCAACTGGATAAGTTGACGAAGGCACAAGTTGAATACCTAAGCGATTTGTCTTTGGCTGTGTATCGCAAGATCATGGGACAACCTAGTAAGACAAACATTGTAATTGGTGATAGTATTTTGTTGCATTTTCTTTGGTGTCTTGTGGCTGCTATTGCGAGTGTACTTTAATTTTTAAATATATTTTTTATCTGAAGTAATTGTATTGTTTAACAGCGTTTTCTAATAGGGTCGTCGATTTTTATAATATTTTAACCGATTAGGTACCAGTTTTATAGTAGATATCGTAGCTAACTTCCTGCGTTTTTTAAGACATCATAAAAATCTGATATTATACAAACTAGGGTTTAAATAAAAAAAATTTAACTTCAAAGTAAATTCATATCATCGATTTTCCTAACATTGTTGTGCTGTCCAAATATGACAGAATTACAGTTTAAGTTTTTCTGAATTTCCAAAATATAATCTGTATGCTTTGAATAATATTCAATAGTTCAATAGTTAGTAACGTTCAATATTAAAAATAAGGTTTAACCACAAGTAAATTGAAATAACAATGTACTTATACAAGGACAGTTTCAGTTCGACGTTTTTCCGGCACTTAATAATCTGGCAATTTTAGTTATTCTACAATTTAGGTTACACAACCTTTTTATGTTCCGGTTGACTGAATTATTCGATATCCGGATGGGATGGTAACTTCGTTTTAGATTAGATATCCTGATAGCCCAGATAACAGAATTATTCTCTATTCGGAGAGTTTAGTTTGCTGAATTAGTTGGAGTTCGGATGGGTTGGTT